>AWOL01S0325319.1:0-23186 GCA_000715115.1 Nicotiana otophora | reverse complement strand
CCCTAGTTGAGAATCATTCTTCCAAATCAGTCCCGAATAACCTGAAAACCAAAATCGACGATTCACACAAGTCAAAATACATCATACGGAGCTACTCACGCCAGTAAACTACCGAGCGAAGTGCAAATGCTCAAAACGACTGGTTGGGTCATTACAAAAGAGCTTTTTGAAGTTTACAAATATGATTAGGAAAGTTAGGATAAATTAAGCGTTGGGGTTGGAACATATAGACATCTTCAATGAGAAAATCATGTAAGAAAGCATTTTGACATCTAGTTATCGAAGATCCCAACCACAAGCTAAAGCTAGAGAGATAACTAAACGAATGGTGGAGGGATAAACAACTACACGAAAGGTTTCAATAAAATCAATACCTTGTTGATGATTGTAATCCTTTGCTACAAAACGTTCCTTACAAAGCTCAAGAGACCCATCAATTTATTGTTTGACTCGGTAAACCCATTTATTTCCAATCATATTTATTTTAGGATGATAAGTTACACAAATACAAGTATGATTAGCAAGAAGTGCATTGAGTTCTTCTGTTATGGCGTCACACCATTGAGGGTCGTTAATTGTTGTAGAAAAATACGTTAGTTCTATAGGAAGAGAATTTGGATGAGAGATGATTAAGGCATACTTAAGATTCGGTTTATGAATTTCTACCTGAATTCTAGTAACCATATAATGAGTGTAAGATGGTAAGGAAGATGTTGGTAAACTATCTAATTGAGATAATGATCTAGCATTAGAAGCTGAAGTAGAAAAGGGACGGGGATAAGCAATATCTATTGAAGATGGAGTCAAAGAAGATTCTGCATAATTTTCTGTATCCATGATTGGAGGAGGAAAGACTGATGGAGCAACAGACGTGGTAGGAGAATATATAGACATGGAGCTTAAAGGTAAAACATGTTCAACAAATCTGACAATATGACAGCCTAAGGGTTAAGTCGCAAATGTGATAATGGTTTCGCAAATGCGAAGCCTTTCCCCATCGCAAATGCGACAAAAAATATCGCAATTGGGAAACTACCTAGCTTTTCCTAACTTCGCAAATGCGAATCAGGTATCGCAATTGCGATACCTGAGCCTCCCTTGCCATGCTCGCAATTGCGACGCTGGGGCTCGCAATTGCGACACCAGAGCACCAGAACATCAACAAAATCCTATTTTAGTCCAAACCACTTTGAAACACAATTGAAACTCATCCGAGCCCTCGCAGCTCCTAACCAAACATCCATACAAGTCTAAAAATATCATAGAAACTCACTCGCATGATCAAAATACAAAAATAACATCTAGAACTATGAATCGGACATCAAAACGCATGAATTTCAAGAACATGTTTAAGAACTTCTAGAATTGCAACCAAACATCCGAATCCTATCAAATCAACTCTGAATGACACCAAATTTTGCAGACAAGTTCTAAATAGCATAGCGGACCTATTCCAAATCCCAAAACCATATTCCGAACCTGATAGACAAAAGCCACCCTAAGGTCAAACTTCTAAACGTCAAATTGCCATTTTTGGCAAAATAACACAAATCAACCTATGAACCTTCGAATTCGATTCCGGGCATATGCTAAAATCCAAAATCACGATACGAACCTATAGAAGCCATCAAAATACTATTCCGTGGTCATTTCACAAAAGTCAAAGTTTGGTCTACATTTCTAACTTAGGCATCTTAACCAAGAACCAAAGGATCCAAATCAACCGACAACCTTCCCCGAACGAAACTAATCAACCCTGAAAGTCATAAAACCATAAACACACATATGTGAAGTATTAAAAGTGAAAGTGGAGCCCAAATACACAAAACGACTTATCGGGCCTAACATTCTCCCCCTTCTAAAACAAACGTTCATCCTCGAACATGCATAGAAATATACCTGAAGTGACAAAAAGGTGAGGATAACGACTCCGCATGTCGTGCTTCGTCTCCCAAGTCACATCCTCAATCGGATGACCCCTCCATTTAACCTTCACTGAAGCAATATTCTTTGATCTCAACCTTCAGACCTTCTTGTCCAAGATAGCCACCAGCTCCTAAATATAAGTCAAATCCTTGTCCAATTTGACTGAGCTGAAATCCAATACATAGGACAGATCACCAGAAGTTTTCTGGAGCATAGAAACATGGAACACCGGGTGAACTGCCGATAAGTTGGGTGTTAATACAAGCTTGTAAGCCACCTCACCAACTCTCTCAAGGATCTCAAAAGGACCAATATACCTATGGCTTAACTTGCCCTTCTTCCCGAACCTTATCACACCCTTCATAGGTGAAACCCAGAGCAAAATCCTCTCTCTCACCATGAGTGCTTCACCACGAGCTCTCCGATCAGCATAACTCTTCTACCTAGACTGTGTTGTACGAAGCCGATCCTGAATCAACTTGACTTTCTCTAAGGCATCTCAAACCAAATATGTACCCAACAACCTAGCCTCACCCGACCAAAACCAACCAACTGGAGAACGACACCGCTTCCCATATAAGGCCTCATAAGGAGCCATTTGAATATTCGATTGGTAGTTGTTGTTGTAGGCGAACTATGCAAGCGCAAGAACTGATCCCAAGAACCCCCGAAATCCATAACACATGCACAAAGCATATCCTCTAATATATGAATTGTGCGCTCGAATTGCCCGTCCATCTAGGGTGAAATGCCGTAGTCAACTCAACTCATGTTCCTAACTCACACTATACAGCTCTCCAGAAATGCGATGTGCACTGTGCCTTGATCGGAGATAATGGACACCTGCACACCGTGGAGACGAACAATCTCACGGATATAGATATGAGTCAGCTACTTTGAAGAATAGGTAGTCATCACCGAAATGAAATTAGACGACTTAGTCAACATGTCCACAATCACCCATACTGCATCAAAATTTTTCATTGTCCGTGGGAGCCTAACAATGAAATCCATGGTAACACGCTCCCCATCTATATTAGGCACACATATACGGCCCTGTATTCACAACACACCATCACCTCTAATAGAAACCTCAGTGGTATTGTCGTGTTGTACCGTGTCCTCAAGGACAAGCAAACAGGAGTCGTCATATTGAAGCTCTCTAATGCACTCATATAAAGAAGACCGAGAAACAACGCAAGCAAGAACCCGGCTAGGCTTCGAAACATCCAATCTAACAAACTGATTGGCCAAGACCTGAACGTCCATGGCTAGTGGCTTTTCCACTGTGGTAGATATACCAAGTTGCCCATACTCTCCGCCTTTCTACTCAAGGCATCGACTACCACGTTGGCCTTCCCGTGTTGATACATAATAGTGATATAATAGTATTTAATCAACTCTAACCATCTCTGCTGCCGCCAATTAAGATCTTTCTATTTAAACAGATGCTGGAGACTCCGGTGGTCCGTATAGACCTCACATGGAACACTGTACAAGTAGTGCCTCAAAATCTTTAATGTATGAACAATAGCTGCCAATTCCAAGTCGTGAACCGGATAATTCTTCTCATGGACCTTCAGCTGCTGAGATGCATAGGCTATTACCTACCATCTTGCATCAACACCACACCAAACCCAATATGTGACGTATTATAATACACAGTGTAAGACCCTGAACCCATAGGCAATACCAACACTGGGCTGTAGTTAAAGCAGTCTTGAGCTTTTGAAAGCTTTCCTCACACTCCTCGTACCATCTGAAAAGAGCACCCTTCTGGGGTCAGTCTAGTCATAGATGTAGCAATGGATGAGAAACCATCTACAAAATGACAATAATATTCGGCCAAACAAAGAAAACTCTGGATGTCAGTAGCTGAAGACAGTCTGGTCCAATGTTGGACTGCTTCAAGCTTTTTCGGATCTACCTTAATCCCCTCACTATACACCACATGACCCAAAAAGCCATCGAATCAAGCCAGAATTCACACATTGAAAATTTTGCATATAACTTCTTCTCTCTCAAGGTCTGGAGTACTATCCTCAGGTACTGCTCATGCTCCTCCCAACTACGGGAGTACACCTAGATATCATCAGTAAACACAATGAATAATGAGTCAAGATATGGCTTGAATATACTGTTCATCAGGTGCATAAATGTTGTTGGGGCATTGGTCAGCCCAAATGACATTACTAGAAACTCGTATTCACCATACCGAGTCCTAAAAGTAGTCTTTGGGATATCCCAGACCCGAATCTTTAGCTGATGATACCCTGAGTGCAAATCGATCTTTGAGAACACTCTAGAACCATGTAGCTGGTCAAATATGTCATCAATGCGCTGTAATGGGTACCTGTTCTTCACTTTCAATAGCCTAAAATCAATACATATCCACCTAAAACCATCCTTATTCTTCGCAAATAGAAATGGAGCACCCCAAGGTGACACACTAGGCCGGATAAAACCCTTATCAAGTAACTCTTACAGTTGTTCCTTTAACTCATTCAACTATGTTGTTGCCTACGATATGGTGGAATAGAAATGAGCTGAGTTCCCGGCACTACGTCAATACTAAAATTGATATCTCTATCGGGCGGCATGCCCAGAAGGTCTGCTAGGAAAACATCTGGGAACTCCCTCACTATCGGAACCGACTCAACGGTAGGAGTTTCATCACTACCATCTCTCACAAAGGCTAGATATGCATCACACCCCATCTCAACCATTCACTGAGACTTTAGAAAGGACACAACCCTACTAAGAATATAATCCAATGTATCCCTCCACTCTAATTGCGACAAACCTTGCATATCCAGTGTCACAGGCTTGGCGTGACAATACAGAATAATGCGATAGGGCGACAACCAGTTCATGCCCAAGATCACATCAAAGTCTACCATATTGAGTAACGATAGATCACCTCTGGTATTGAAACCACCAATAACAACTAAATACGACCGATACACATAGTCCATAACAATAGAATCTCCTACGGGCATGGACACATATATAGGAGAAATCAAAGAATCATGAGATATATACAAATACAGAGCAAAATAATATGACACATATGAATAAGTGGATCCCAGATCAAATAAGACTGATGCATCCCTATGAAAAACCGAAACCATACCTGTGATGATAACATCTGATGCAACCGCTTCTTTTTTAACCGAAAAAGCATAGAATTTGGCCTGGCCATCCCTTTTAGGGTAACCTTTACCCGCCTGACCTTCACCTGGAGCTGGCGGTGCAGGTGGAGTGGCAACTAGAGCAGCAACCATGGCCTGTAAAGTCTGTGGACCAAGTAGAATCCGGAGAGTCTGAGTAGTCTGCGGAGGTGCACCCCTCCTATGTTTGGGACAGTCCCTCACCATATGTTTTGCATCACCACACTCAAAATAAGCTATCAGTGGGCGTGGCTACTGAAGCTGACTCGAGCCTGATCAGCTAGACTGACCGCTGAAGGCACCCCGTGTACGAGGTGCACTAGATAGTGGCTAATCAAAATATATAGCCTGAGACCTCGAAATAGTCGGAGTACCACTGAAGCTAGAAGTGCTGAATGAACTGGGCGGCTCACATAGCCCCTGCCATGATGGGCTGCAACTAGGGCGTGGGCACTACTATATCCTCCAGAATCTCGAGGCCTCTTGGCCTCCGTGTCCTCTCTCTCACAGCCCCTCATACCCTCCAACTCTCGAGCCATGCTGAATCTGATACCATAGTTGAGCCCCTCGATGAATCTGCGAACTCTATCTCTGAATGTAGAAACCAAGGCAGGTGCGTTCTGGGACAACACGCTAAATCTGATAGCATACTCTGACATTGTCATAGTACAGTGGCGCAGCCGATCAAACTCCGTGCGCCATGCATCTCGAAGGTTCTAGGGGACAAACTCTCTTAAGAACATATCTGAAAATTGAGCCCAAATGAGTGAAGAAACATCAGCCGGGCTACCTTCCTCGTATGCCTGCCACCACTTGTAGGCTGCTCTATACATATGAAATGTAGTAAAAGAAAATCCACACATCTCCACAATACCCTTGGTGCAGAGAATGCACTTGCACTTCTTTAGAAAACCCTGTGCATCTTTGGTAGTTGTGCCACTGTAAGAAGGAGGATGTTACTTCTTAAACCCCTCAAGTTAAAGCTGCTCCTCATCACATACCTCTACCCTGACTTTGGATTGACTCGGCATAACGGGCTATGCTAGTATGACACCGGAAACCTAATTAACGTGGACTCGCTAGCATAGCCCGTTATGCTAGTGTATGGGCTGCAGGAGTCTGGGCTCCTCCCCCTGCCTGAGATATAGCTGGTACGAGGGGAATCAATTTGCCAGAGCTAGAGTGCAGAACATACTCAAAAAATGTGATAGGGTCTCCTGAAGTGTAGGGGTGACAACAAGCGTCTCGGGTGCTTGTCCTCCAATCAGAGCTACTGGCAGCTCCTCAGTCGCTGCTCGGGCAGGTGCTCTAGCTACACCATATGCCCTTCCTCGGCCTTTTCCCCGGCCCCAACCTCTCGCAGATTTTGCAGGAGGCACAAGTGTTTGATTCTCGGATCCAGTAGTGTGTGTCCTTACCATTTGTAAGAGAATAAAAAGGCGAAGATTTAGATCTTAAGGCAACAAACTCGCACAATAAGAAATCAAAGAAGTAAAATTTCCTAATAGTTTTATAGCCTCTCGAAGATATGTACAGACGTCTCCGTACCAATCCGTAAGACTCTACTAAACTTTCTTATGACTCGTAATACCTATGAACCTAGAGCTCTGATACAAACTTATTACGACCCCAATTTTCCACCTTACGATGTCGTTATGCAACCTAGTCTCTAAAACTAGGTAAGCCTAACAAACGAGATAATAAGAAACAAAGTAACGACTAAAAGCAAGATATAAATTAATAAGTCTTATAAACATATCAATATTGAAACACAATATAATATTTTTAAAAACAATGGCGAGACAGAGTCATAAGCTCTACAGAAAAGTACTTATATCTCAATACACATCACTGTCCGAATAGAGGAATAACAATAATAAGAGATATGCAGAAGGTGACTCTGAGACCTGCGAGCACCGGGCAAGTATACTTTGAAGTCTTCTGAAATAACAGAATGATCACTAGCACCCGGCACGAGAAGATGTACCTGGATCTGCACCAAAAGTATGAAGAAGCTTAATATGAGTACACCAAAATGGTACCCAGTATGTATCAAGCCTAACCTCGTTAGAGTAGTGACGAAGCCATGTCAAGACACCTACTAGGAGAAAAGAAACTAAATAGAGTGTAACATAATCTAAATATGCAAAGCGATGAAGTAAATGACAAGTAAACAGTTCAATAGTATCAGCTAACAACAGTAATTTAAGCGGTACAGGCAATAAAGAGTGAACACATGATGAAACAACAAGAAAACAAGTACGGATAATTTCAAGCTAAACAATAAAGAAAGAACAAGAACTGTTCAACCAACAAGCCTTTATCACATAGACTGTACAATAAGAATCACAATCGAGATACCGCCTCGCTTCCACATTTCACAAATTTCAATCACAATCTTTCCTTATATCAACGCGTGAGCCTTACATTTTGTTTTGAAAATCATTTTCCCGAAATAGCTACATGCGTTTAGCCCACCTTATCTCACCGTGTGGCTTCAAGTAATTCCCTACTAGTAACAAGCGTATCAAGCCACCTTATCTTATCGCATGCGTATCAACCCCTAGGCTTATACTACCACATGCGTATCAATATCACAATACACTAACAACGCACACCACAAGTGCCTATACACCACAAGTTGCCAAATATAATAATACCAATATTTTCACGACAAATAGTCTGTGGCTTAACCACTATGTGTACAAGAATCTCAATAATGACATAATGAATGAGAAATACTCAACAAGGGAAGATGTTTCAAAAATCAACAATTTCAACCTCAATGTGATAATAGCTTTCACCTCTTCAACGTCAATAACCCAACAAGAAGATAATTCCCACGAAATAATAACTTCGAGTAAGAGTAATGCAACAATAACGAGGTAACAAGACAACACGGAAGTTAACAACTTCAACTAAGGCATAAGAGAGCAAATATAAAAAGTAATAGGTAGAACAAGACAATAAGAAATGTAACAACTACAATTAAAGCATGTGAGAGCAAATATGACAAGTAAGAGGTAGAATAAGTGCTAACAACGTCTAATAAAACACGAAGGAGTAGATTAACACTTGTAAGAGTAAATTAATAATAAAAGATGTGACATGTTATAACAATTAAATTAAAGGAATGGAGAGAAATTAAATAGCCTAAGCCAGTCAAATACCACATATAGTCCGTGTACCCGCTCATCACCTCGCGTACACGTCTTTCACAAAGGACAAATAGCACAATCAACCTAAATCCTAAGGGGTAATTCTCCCACATAAATTTAGGCAAGATACTTACCTCAACTAGGCCAACTCAACCCTCGAATATAGCTTTTCCCATAAAATTCGCCTTCACGTGGCTCAAATCTAACCAAAAATGATTTAATAACATCAAACAATGCAAGGGAAACCATTTACAATAGATAAGTCTATGATCTTTACACATTTCATAAAAAGTCAACACTGGGTCCCTATGTCAAAACCCGACTTCAAGGGTAGATGTTGACTACCCATAATCCAGGAGTCCATATATGTGTTTTGTTGCATCCAAATCAACCTTCAAAACTCAAATCTTCATTTTTTCAATACTTTGATAAAAATCCCCAATTTTATCTCTGATTCTCATAAATTTGATGTTAAATCTAAAATATATTCATGGAATATAGTTGAAAATTGATTAGAATCACATACCCAATGTTTTTAGATGAAAATCTCCTCTCCAAATTGCCTCATACCGAGTCTTAGGTTCTAAGATATAAACAATGAAACATAAACCCCGACTTTTCTAACTTTTATTCAGTTGCAGATGTCGCAATTGCGACACTGGGTTCGCAATTGCGAACCCTCGCAACTTTGAAGATTTCCTTGCAAAAGTGGCTACTGACAGCCTAAGGCATAAGTCGCAAATGTGATAATGGGTTCGCAAAATTCGAACCCTGCTGATGCTCACTATTATGACATTAGAGCACTACCAAACCAACAAAATCCTATTTCAGTCCAAACCACTCTGAAACACGTCCAAAACTCATCCGATCCCTCGAGGCTCCAAACCAACCATTCACACAACTCTAAAAATATCATACAAACTCACTCGTGCGATCAAAATACAAAATAACATCTAGAAATACGAATCAGACATAAAACTGCATGAATTTCAAGGAAAGGTTCAAGAATTTCTAGAATTGCAACCAAACATTTGAATCCTATCAAATCAACTCCAAATTACACTAACTTTTATAGACAAGTTGTAAATAGCATAACAGACCTATTCCATGTCCCAAAACAAAATTCTGAACCCGATAGGTAAAAGACAACCTACGATCAATCTTTTAAACGTCATATTACCTATTTTCTACAAAACAACACAAATGAACCTATAGACCTCCAAATTCAATTACGAGAATACGCCCAAGTCCAAAATCACGATACAAGCCTATCAGATGCATCAAAATACCATTCTGCGGTTATTTTCATAAAAGTCAAAGTTTGGTCAACATCTCTAACTTAGACTTCTTTACCAATAACCAAAGGGTCCGAATAAACCACAACCTTCCCAGAACGAAACTAATCAACCTCACAAGTCATAAAACTATAAGCACACATGTGTGAAGCCGCAAAAGGGAAAACAAAGAGCAAATTCACGAAACGATCGGTCGGATCGTTACATAAGTATAATAATAGTTAGTAATTATTCTACTACTTTAATTAATTAAACTAACTTTCATATTATATAAACAGGTATTACCAATAATGTGATAATTTAGTCTTGAATTTATAATTATATTGCCTCTATTACCTTAATTAACCAAATAATTAGTTCTCATAATTTAATGGACGAAT
This sequence comes from Nicotiana otophora, assembly GCA_000715115.1. Lineage (NCBI taxonomy): Eukaryota > Viridiplantae > Streptophyta > Magnoliopsida > Solanales > Solanaceae > Nicotiana > Nicotiana otophora. The sequence continues at coordinate 13,257 of AWOL01S0325319.1, read as the reverse complement.
GTTATATTATAATTATTTAATATATTTTTCGAAACACTTGGTATGTAGGGCGGGCAATGAAGTTACCTAATGGATCATGTGGAACATCTGTAGCTCCCAAGTAAGCACATAAAGAAGACAAGGAGATATCGATTAACCTTCCTCGAATGGGAACCAACTGCTCCTCATTATCCGGATCCCATCCATCATAGAACTCGCGAATTAGGCTCACATTGATGTCCCCAGGGTTCCCAAACCGTTGCTCTAACATAGCTCATGAATAGACATCCAAGTTCCCGGATACTTAGATCGCAAACGGCGCTCATCCACAGCTAAATCGAGTGCATATGCTTTGGCCTACAAATATTGTACCACACGTTGGCATATGGGGGTATACGTTTAAACCCATTTTCACGCTCTCCACAATGCCTTTTGTCATGAGGATACCATAGCCACAACTTCTTGTAACCCCTCACCTGAACTACTCGAAGTAGCTCTCCTCCTTTTTGCTTTTTCGGTAGCAGTGCAGAAGATGTCTTAGCCTTAGTAGGGGTTGCAACGTTGCCCTGTCCCTTATCTCTTGGTGGTGCATTTGGTTTTGGACGTACCATTTTTGTACCTGCATAAGTCTATGTTAGTCAAATTTGGAGGGAGTTAAATCAATTTGAAATGTGGTTTTACAACCCACACTTAAGAGTTTAGCACATTGTTGTCAAGTAAGTCGATGCTACTCAGACTTTACCCCTTGAAATTAAGCAATAATTGTTGTTACAAGACAACTTATTCATCCAGCAAGACAATGTAGGCGCCATAATTGAACTCTTCAAACCGACTTCGGTGAGCCACCCTATAATTAAATTCGATGATAGGGAAGCTTACATCCCACTAGTGCATAAATCCAGAATAGTCGGGCTATATTTGGGACACATGGTGCATTTGCAGTATTTTAACAAACACTTGGTACACACTAGTTAGGATGAAGCTTTCGTGTGGGTGAGGGATTGCCTCACCCTCCCATATTTTCTTGGGATTTGAGCCTAAACACTCTTTTGAGCTCCTATGGGGTTCAAGGGGTTGGAACAACCATGCACAAATTCACATACAAGATATTCATAAAATTTACATGTTGCACTTCACCTCAATCAATCCCAAAATAAAAGAAAGATGGATAAGAATTCATACCTTAGATGTTGAAATATGGAGGAGTGATCTTCAATTAGTGGTGTTATTGAGTGTATGACTGCATGAGAGATAACATGAGAGATTTGGGTGAGGGAAAGCGAGATGTTGCGGGGCTGGCAGTGAGGTTCTTAGAATGAGGGTGTTTGATTTTGAGAGAGAGAGTGTGTGTGTGGTTTAAAAGGGGGCGCGGGGTATTAAAAATAAAAAGGGATGAAACTTACCTGGGCTCGTGAGCTTGGACGCGAGGCCCATCACGTGGCAGAGTGTTCAATGTGGGAGCTGGGGCAAGGGATACACTAGATGAGGTGAGGCTTCATGCGATAGGGAGATCGCACCTGGACACGCTGCACTTGTCGCAATGCGAGGAATTGACTGGGCGACGCCAGTTTAAAGGCGAGGGCTAGCTCACGCCTGGGCTCGCGGTACCAGGCCTATGGTGAGACGCTTACTTCACTTGGTGAGGTCCGAAGCGTACTCAAGTGATTTCCATTCCTTTTTTTGGAATCCTTCATGTGTTTTGAGCTCCCAATATACTCCCGTACTTATTCAAACACCAAAATCCAACTCGTTAGTACATAAAAATAAAAAGAAAAAATCTGATGAAGCTAAACTAATCTATGAACTGGGTTAACTCCCAACAAGAGCCCGATTTAACATCACGGCATGAAGTTTATGACATCACCATGGGTTTCCTCCCATGAAGTGCATGTTTTATCATTGCGGCACGACATAGAATATTCCCTTAAGCATCCACCAAGTCTATGGATGTTTTGTGACGACGAACGCCACCACCCAATAGTAATCAACTCTTTCACCATTGACTATGAACATGCCATCACTCTCTGGACTCCGTAGCTCAATAGCTCCATGCTTCGTAGCCCATACCACTTCAAATGGTCCTGACCATCAAGACTTGAGCTTTTCAGGAAAGAGCTTCAACCTTGAATCGAACAAAGGAATGTCTTAACCCGGTTCGAACTCACTATGCACAATATGTTTGTCATGCCATCTCTTTGTTTTCTCTTTGTACAACTTTGCATTTTATATGTGTGAAATAGAAACTCTTTGAGCTTGTTGAGATGCAGCATTCGTTTTTTCCCAGTTAGATCCGTATCAAAGTTGAGCTTTTTGATGGCCCAATATGCATTTTGCTAAAGATTGACGGGCAAGTGAAAAGCCTTACCATAAACTAGCATATACGGATAAGTGCCAATTGGACTCATGTATGTATCTCGATACGCCCATAGAGCGTCATCCAACTTCCTAGCCCAATCCTTTCTACTTATGCTTACTGTTTTCTCTAAAATTTGCTTCACCTCCCTATTCAACACCTCGACTTGACCATTGATTTATGGATGATAAGCTATTGCGGTCTTGTGTTTCACCCCATACTTAGCTAAGAGGTTGGCCCGACAATTTGTTACAAAATTGAGTACCTTCATCATTAATGAAAGCACACAGAGTTCCAAATGTCGTGAAAATATGTTTCTTCACAAAGTTTACCACAACCTTAGCATCATTCGTAGGCAAAGCCACAACCTCTACCTACTTTAAAACATAATCAACTACAACCAAGATACACTTATGGACATTGGATTATGGAAACAGCCCTATGAAGTCTGTTCCCCAAACATCGAAGGTTTACACCTCAAATATGCCCTTTAACGATATCTCATGCCTCCTTGAAATTTTGCACGTTGTTTGGTATATGTCACATTTTTTCACAAAAGAATGTGCATCATTGAATAGAGTGGGCCAATAGAATTCCGAATGCAGTACTTTGCAGCGCTTTTGTTCCCACCATGGTGCCCTCCATAAGGTGAGGCATGACAATCATGAAAAATTGCTTTCATCTTCCTCCACAAGGACGCATCGGCACACCAATTGATCTGCACAATGCTTTAACAGAAATGGCTAGTCCTATAGATAAAATCTAACATAATACATGAATTTTCTCTTACCATACGGTGACAACTCTAGAGGCGTCATCTCAGTTATAGTGAAGTTTACATAGTCAACAAACCAAGGGGTCGTGTCAGCCATAACGGCTAACAATTGCTCATAAAGAAATATTTCCTTAATCTTGCTCTCTTCATCAACATGCGCGCGAGTTTCCAAGTGCGACAAGTGATTGGCTACCTGATTTTTGGTCCCTTTTTGATTTGTGATTTCCACATCAAATTCCTGCATAAGAAGAACCCGTCGAATAAGTCTAGGCTTAGTTTCCTTTTTCTCTAAGAAATATCTGATGGTTGCATGGTCTATGTGATATGAAATGTGGGCACGGGGTGCTGTGATTAAATGATAATGATATTTGGCATGTGAGTTAGACACCCATACTACTGCTAACAACTCTTTTTCTGTAAGCGTGCAATTTGTTTGTGCTGGGTGTAGAATTTTTCTAGCATAGTAAATAGAGTGGAACACTTTATTTTTTCTTTGGCCCAGTACGACCCCAATTGCCGTGTCACTAGCATCACATATCAACTCAAATAGCCCCCAATACGGGGCATTGATAATTGGTGGCGTCACCAATATTGTTTTAACCCCTCATAAGCCTTTATGCAATCATCATCAAACTTGAAAGGCGTGTCCTTCTCAAGCAACCAGCACGAGGGAGCATAAATCTTAGAGAAATATTTATTGAATGTGCGATAGAAACCTACATGACCCAGAAAGCTTCTGACTCCTTTGTTAGAAGTTGAAGGTGGCAGTTTATCAATTGCTTCAACTCTTTCCTTGTCCACCTCAACCCATCTTTGGAAACCTTGTGCCCGAGTACAATCCCTTCTCGTACCATAAAATGACACTTCTCATAATTCAACTCCAAGTTTGTCTTTTTACACCCGATAAGCACTTTACTCAAATTTGTTAAGCATCCATCAAAAGATGGTTCGAAGACCGAAAAATCATCCCTAAATACTTCAAGATATATTTCTACCATATTAGTGAAGGTTTTCATCACGCACCTTTGAAAAGTCACAGGTGCATTGCAGTGTCATAAAGACAAGTGAAGGTGGTCTTCTTTTGGTCCTCTGGTGCAATTAATATTTGATTATCGCCATAATATCCATCAAAAAAAATAATAGACTTGTCCGGCCAAACTATCTAATATCTGATCAATGAAGGGAAGGGGACAATTATCCTTTCTAGTTGCATTATTTAATTTTCGATAGTCTATGAAAATTCTCCAACCTATGATAGTTCTAGTTGAAATCAATTCATTAGTCTCATTTCTAACCAATGTCATTCCACCCTTCTCAGGCATACACTGTACTGGACTTGCCCACTTAGTGTCAGAGATGGAAAAGATAATACTTACATCTAGCGTCTTTATGGCTTCCTTTCTTACCACTTCCTTTAAGAATAGGTTCAGACGGTGTCGGTGTTCCACACTTGGTTTGTGCCCATCCTCAATGAGAATTTTATGCATATAAAAGGTAGGGCTAATACCACGAATGTCGGCCATAGTCCATCCAATCGCACTCTTGTGCTCTCTAAGCACGCGAAGCAACTTCCCTTCTACAAATTAGAAAACTTAAATGACACAACATCAGGTAAAGTTTCGCTTGCACCCAAATAAATATAATGAAGGTGAGAGGGTAAGGGCTTGAGCTCCAATTTGGAATCTTCTTCGAAAGACGGCTTGGGTGGTGGACCAGTAGGTCTATCTAGTGGCTCTAAATTAATCATCCATCATCCAAGTCAATGTTGTCGAACCTCATAAGTTCTTTCTCTAGAGGGTTATCCAGATATGAACCTATGTCATTTTTTCTTTCTTCTTTTTCAAGCACAAATATTATTGCTAGGTCCTCATAGTGACTTGGAAGTTGAATTTCCTTGTACATATTAAAGATTACTTCCACATTATCAAATCAAAGAATTATTTTTCCTTCACGCACTTTTATCACAACATCGACGGTGGCTAAGAGAGGTTGTCCCAAGATAATTGGGACGTGTTCATCAACTTCATATTCCAATATGATAAAATCCACCAGGAGAATAAATTGCCCAATATGTAGTAGCACATCTTCTATCACCCCACGGGATGAAAAATAGATCTATCATTAAGCTGTAACATGACAAGGGTTGGTCTTGGGGCCCCCAATCCCAAATGATTGAAAACTAAAATAGGCATTAAACTTATGCTAACCCCTAAATCACAAAGTCTTTGTCCTACATCTGTCTCACCAATTCAAACAAGGATGGCGAAGCTCCCAGTATCCTTCAATTTTTGGGTAACTTCTTTTGAATTAATGAAGTGCACTCTTTAATAAGTACCACTATTTCAAACTCTTTCAAGCTTATTTTATTAGCCACAATATCCTTTATGTACTTAGCATACTTTGGAATTTCACGTTACACATCAACTAATGGGAGATTCAATTATATTTGTCTCAGCTTATCAAGAAATTTGTTGAATATTCTATCATCATTCTTCTTCTTCAATATTTGTGGAAAAATGGTGGTGGCCTTGTAACTAGTGTTTTCTCTCTTCCTCAATTTCTTTCTTAGTTTCCACCCCATCTTTTAGAACTAATTCCCCTTCAGGAGTGACTTTTGTTTTCTTTCTTTCTTTCTTTTGGTACTTCTTCCAATTCTCTGCCATTCCTCAAAGTTATAGAATTTTCTTGAGGATTCTTCTCTTTATAACTTGGAAGGGCCCCTGCAGGTCAAGTATTTTGATGCGCATCCAACTACCCAATCTGCCTCTCTAAATTTTGAAAATCAGTCCTCTGTTGCTGGTAATCTATTCGAAGCTGCTAGTTGTCAATTAACAGCTTTTTCAACATATCATTGATTCTTTCTTCTACCTGTTGTGGTGGCTTTTGGGGCTGATTGTAGTTTTCTTGGGGTCTGTATTGATTGTGAGTAGCATGATTTCCACCCCATGAGAAGTTCGCATGATTGCTCTACTTGAAACTTAAATGTTTCCATATTGTGCATTTGGTTCATTGGACCTCTTCCCTGATGGCCCACATAATAAATATATTCTGGATTCACCAAACATTGGTCACTCATGTGACCATATCCACAAATTTCATAAACTACACTCATTTGTTGAATATGCCACATCTGATGTGCCTATGACATCATCGTCTTATTCACCTGATTAGATAACTTTGCTATATCTGCTCTTGTGGCAGAGAAATCATCAATATAAATTGAACCTACTACTCTTTGTTTTATCATTTCTTCTTTTTAACTCTCATCTTGATAGTTATGATCATTTGCGGTGAAGTTGTTCAGTAGAGTCTGAATCTTGCTATATGAATTTTGCATGCAACTACCTCCACAAGATGAGTCCAGATTCAATTTGGAGGTCTCAATCAACCAATCCACAAAAGTATTACACAATAAGTCATCAGTTTGATAATGATGCAGATAATCTCTGAGTAGATTTATATATCTTTCCCAGACCTGACGTAGCGTCTTGCCATTTTTTTTGTTGAAACCAGAGAATTCAGCTTCTCAGTGACATTGTTTTCTTTGTGGGAAAGAGTTTGATTAGGAATTTACTTGCTAGACCATTCCATGTGAATATTGAGTTTGTTGTCTCTTTTTTCAACCATTCCTTTGCTTTTCTCAATAGAGAAAAGGGAAACAAGGTCAGTCTATCATAGTCCTTGGAGACGTTTGGATAATTGTATGTATCTGTAATCTCCAAAAAAAATTGTTTGTGCCTTTCGGATCTTTATGCGATAAACCCACCAAATGAATCATGTGGATTGAATTAGCTACACTATGCACTGTTTCAGTTCGAAATGACCAATTATATAAAGGTTCACGATAGCTCGAGTCAAGTTTGCGAGACTAAGCCTTGCAGCCTCAATCACTAGTCTCTCATCATTATTTTCCATCTCGATTGGCTGTGGTTGGACTACGATACCCTACTATGCTGTTCTTGCTCTTGCTTCAACCTCCCTCCTTAACTTGTGAAAAGTTCTTTGGGGTTCAGGATCAGGAGGAGGTGCATTTATGGTGAACACGTGTCAAGTAAGAAACAGGAAAACAAATTAAAACTCGAACAAAACAATAAAAGCTTATTTTTGACCAGTAGTTAATTTCTAAATCCCCAGCATTAGCGCCAAGAACTTGTGGGGTCCAAATGTGCACGCAAGTATACGCGGCCGACAAGTAATAAAGTGATAAGAATGTATCATCACACGAGGATTTATGATTAACTCTTATCTAATCTAAACTATTTATAAGTTGATTGCATAAGTGATTGTGAAAAAGATTATTGTGATTTTTACTATTAAAAATTACTACATAATTACTAAACAATCAAGAATGCAAGGATGCAAGGCAAATAAGCAAATCACTAGTCTATCATCATTATTTTCCACCTCGATTGGCTGTGGTTGGACTACGATACCCTACTCTGCTGTTCTTGCTCTTGCTTCAACCTCCCTCCTTAACTTGTGAAAAGTTCTTTCGGGTTCAGGATCAGGAGGAGGAAGATAGTTCAAATTGTTACTTCTTCTTAGCATTTATGGTGAACACATGTCGAGTAAGAAACAGGAAAACAAATTAAAACTCGAACAAAAAAATAAAAGCTTATTTTTGACCAGTAGTTAATTTCTAAATCCCCAGCATTAGCGCCAAGAACTTGTGGGGTCCAAATGTGTACGCAAGTATACGCGGCCGACAAGTAATAAAGTGATAAGAATGTATCATCACACGAGGATTTATGATTAACTCTTATCTAATCTAAACTATTTATAAGTTGATTGCATAAGTGATTGTGAAAAAGATTATTGTGATTTTTACTATTAAAAATTACTACATAATTACTAAACAATCAAGAATGCAAGGATGCAAGGCAAATAAGCAAATCACTAGTCTATCATCATTATTTTCCACCTCGATTGGCTGTGGTTGGACTACGATACCCTACTCTGCTGTTCTTGCTCTTGCTTCAACCTCCCTCCTTAACTTGTGAAAAGTTCTTTCGGGTTCAGGATCAGGAGGAGGAAGATAGTTCAAATTGTTACTTCTTCTTAGCATTTATGGTGAACACATGTCGAGTAAGAAACAGGAAAACAAATTAAAACTCGAACAAAAAAATAAAAGCTTATTTTTGACCAGTAGTTAATTTCTAAATCCCCAGCATTAGCGCCAAGAACTTGTGGGGTCCAAATGTGTACGCAAGTATACGCGGCCGACAAGTAATAAAGTGATAAGAATGTATCATCACACGAGGATTTATGATTAACTCTTATCTAATCTAAACTATTTATAAGTTGATTGCATAAGTGATTGTGAAAAAGATTATTGTGATTTTTACTATTAAAAATTACTACATAATTACTAAACAATCAAGAATGCAAGGATGCAAGGCAAATAAGCAAATCACTAGTCTATCATCATTATTTTCCACCTCGATTGGCTGTGGTTGGACTACGATACCCTACTCTGCTGTTCTTGCTCTTGCTTCAACCTCCCTCCTTAACTTGTGAAAAGTTCTTTCGGGTTCAGGATCAGGAGGAGGAAGATAGTTCAAATTGTTACTTCTTCTTAGCATTTATGGTGAACACATGTCGAGTAAGAAACAGGAAAACAAATTAAAACTCGAACAAAAAAATAAAAGCTTATTTTTGACCAGTAGTTAATTTCTAAATCCCCAGCATTAGCGCCAAGAACTTGTGGGGTCCAAATGTGTACGCAAGTATACGCGGCCGACAAGTAATAAAGTGATAAGAATGTATCATCACACGAGGATTTATGATTAACTCTTATCTAATCTAAACTATTTATAAGTTGATTGCATAAGTGATTGTGAAAAAGATTATTGTGATTTTTACTATTAAAAATTACTACATAATTACTAAACAATCAAGAATGCAAGGATGCAAGGCAAATAAGCAAACACTTAGGAAGAATTCATTGAGATGACAATATTCCGGGGTTATGGGATTAATTTCTCTTCTATTACATTCTCCCGGTTGATTTAATTACTTGATTTATCTAATTTGTTGGTTAACATGGTTTATTTTTCTCACAAAGTTCTTTCGACTCTTTGCTCTCCTATTCAAGCCAACCTAATACTATATGCTTATAGAATCAGAATTAACAAGAATGCATGTATATTTCCTGCGAAAATAACCAAGTAAGGCAACTAGAATATGTGTATCCTAATTGCGAATCTATTCTCTCATGCCCGGATTCGTGAACTTACTCTACTCAATCTTATATGCAATATGTATTTCCTACTTTCAAGTTCAACTAAAAATTCATAGATAGTATTCTACTGTTAGCTATGCAATAGAATAATTAGGTGCAAGATTTAATAATCAAATTAATATGATAACTCAAGCGAAATAATCTACCGTCAAACTATAATAGTCAATAACAACCAATAACACTACAATAATGAGGTTCTTAGCCACTCATATTCATAACAATGATTAGAGTATTATTTTTAAATATAGAAGCTATGAATACTAGATGAAGGATGGAAGAATTGATAGATTATGTGCTCCGTTTGTGTTTCTAAGCCATTGTCGTCTTCGAAAGTTGACCAACCCCTCTAATAACGTTTTGGGGGTATTTATAGTCCACGATCAGATTGCCCAAGTCCAAAATTAAGTGGGAAATGTTTAATGCACAAACTAGAAAAGGGTCAAGGCATCAGAGCTCGTGAGGCCTGGCGTGGGGCACGCCCGAGAGCTCACAAGGCCTGCTATAATACGCGTTGTACCTCATCTGGAGCCAGGCGTCGCCTGGCATGGCGCCCCATTCCTGGCCTTGTCCGATTTTTGCCTTTTTCGTGCACTTTTGTGTATTTTTGATATCCTTGTGTGCAACCTTTACTCGTTTTCAACCTCCAATGATCTTACACATAAAACTTAGCACAATTAAGCCCAAATGTCGAACATATTATCATTAAAACACCAAAATATAGGGAAAGTAATACATTACCATCGATTTGTGGAGGGTTTTTCATCTATAGTAGCATCATAGACTAAATTGACCTACAAGGGTGCTCCATTGAGGTAGTCTGACGAGTACGAGAAGGGCTTTCAGAAGCTCAAGAAGCTCAAGACTACCTTGACTACAACTCTAGTTTTGGTTTTGCCTTTGTTATTGGGATCATATATAGTTTATTGTGATTCTTTATGTATTGGTCTTTGGTGTATATTGATATATTATGGTGGGGTGACTGCCCATGAATCATGCTAGTTGAAGCCCCATGAGATGAACAATTTGGTCTATGATTTGGAGTTAGCAGCTATTGTACACACACTCAAAATTTGGAGGCATTATTTATATGGCGTGTTTTATGGGGTGTATATGGATCATCGGAGTCTCCAGCATCTGTTAAAATAGAATGATTTGAATTTGAGACAGTGGCAATGATTGGAGCTATTGAAGGACTACAATATCACTATTCTCTATCATTCAGGGAAGGCTAATATAGTTGTAGACACCTTGAGCAGAAAGGTAGAAAGTATGGGGAGCTTAACATTCATTCCAGCTATGGAGAGGCCTTTAGCAATTAATGTCCAGGCATTGGCCAATAGGTTGGTGAGGTTGGATATTTTGGAGCCGAGTAGAGTCCTTTCTTGTGTTGTGTCTCGGTCGTTTTATTTTGAGCGCATTAAGGTGTGTCAGTATGATGACCTTCACTTGCTTTTCCTTAAGGACACGGCGCATCACGATAATGCTAAGGAGGTAACTATTGGTGATAATGGGGTATTGAGCTTTGGGGTCGGATCTCAGTTCCTAATATGGATGGCTTGAGAGATTTGATTCTTGAGGAGGCTCAAAATGATACGAAGATGTACCGTAATTTGAAGTAGCATTATTGGTGGAGAAGGATAAACAAAGACATTATTGGGCATATTTCACGGTATCTAAATTGTCAATGGGTCAAGTATGAACATCAAACACTGGGCAGTTTGCTTCAGAAGATTAATATATTATAGTAGAAGTGGGAGTGTATCACTACAGACTTCATGGTAGGGTTGCCACTGACCTTGATGAAGTTTGATGCCCTTTTGGTCATTGTGGATTGGTTGACCAAATTGACGCATTTCATTCCGGTTATAGATTCATACATTTCAGAGCTGTTGGCTAGGATCTACATCCGGAAGATTGTTCGGTTGCATGGTGTACCTGTTTCTATTATCTCGGATTGTGGCACTATGTTTACCTTGATTTTCTAGAGGGTTGTGCAGTGTGATTTGGGCATGCAGGTCGAGTTGAGTACATCATTTCATCCTGCGAGTGGACCATTAAGATCTTAGAAAATATGTTGAGGGCCAACATTATTGATTTCAGAGGCTAAAAGGATCAGTTTCTACTGTTAGCGGAGTTTGAATATAAAAATATCTACCTGTGTAGTATCGAGATGGCTCTGTACGAGTCCTTAAACAATATTTTTATATTTATTAGCTACTTTATTAATTTATTTTTCCTTGTTTTTCACTTGTTTTAATACCAGCCCAAAATCATGCTAATTTTCGGACCAAATAGGCCCAAAACAATAGGCCCAACTCCCAAATCCTTAGCCAGTGACCCAAACCCAAGACCAATTAACCCCTTAGCACAACATGATCGTGACTCGTTAAGTGACCCGCTCCATCTTCTTTTTAAAATTCTTGCCGTTAATCTCTCAAGATCAACGTCCCATAACCAGCCCTCCACTTTTAATTACCTGGACCCTAACCCTAATCTCATTTCCCCGTCTCTACCTCTTTGAAACACTCCCAACCCGTCTCCCTCCTTTGGAAACCCTAGCCACCTCACCACTCGACCCATCTTCGATTTCAACTAGGAAATGGAATCACTCTACGATTAGCTATTATGCACGTATTTTTGGAATTACTGGAGTACCTGCCTGGTTTTGGCAAGTGTTACCTTTCTAGATCAGACCAAATCAACTTGAATCTTCAAGATTTGGAAAATATTTCGTCCATATACACGAAAAATAGGTTGATTTCTCATACCAGCAGGCCAATTTTCAAATGATGAACTGTAACTATGGTTTGAATTCTGAATCATTCCTTTACCTCTTACTTTGTGATATTTTCTTTTTGTCACGACCCAAATATCACACTTGTCGCGATGGCACCTATCTTAATACTAGGCAAGTCGACAACATCAATAACAAAGTCTGACTTCTAAAACCACTGTCTAAAAATATAGAACAATACAAAAATTGAAAGGAAAGAGAGTCAAGGTATGTGGATGCCAAGCAACTACCTCGATAATTTCCAACAGATAAAACTTCGAGAACTAGCAACCGCCGTTTCCAGAAGTACCTGGATCTGCACACGAGGTACAGGGTGTAGTATGAGTACAACCAACTCAGTAAGAAACAATACTAAATAAACAACTGAAAGAGGTGACGAGCTTCTCAGCTAAGTCCAATTATAGTAATTTCCAATATAAGAAAGTAGGTAGACTTGCAAGTTCAACAATTAAGGCCAACAGTAATTTCATATCAGGTTTGACTGAAACAGGAGATAATATCTTTCAAAAAATTTCCAAAACATGGATATATGACAATTGTAGTACAACAATAATGAAATCAATGCATCCTCTCAGAGCAACAGTCACTCAGTCCTCCCACTCGCTCAACACTCAACACTCGCACTCAGTAGGTACTTGCGCTCACTGGGGGTGTGTACAGACTACAGAGGGCTCCTTTAGCCCAAACGCTATAATCCTCACGGACAACTCACGTGCTGCATGGACAACTCACATGCTAGTATAATATCTGGATCCACACGGACAACTCATGTGCTGCACGGATAAATCACGTGCTATAGTATAATATTTGGATCTGCACGGACAACTCACGTGCTGCACTGACAACTCGCGTGCTGCACTGACAACTCACGTGCTATAGTATAATATCTGGATCCCCACGGACAACTCACGTGCTACACGGACAAATCACTTGCTTTAGTATAATATCTGACAATCAAGCCCTCGGTCTCACTCAGTCATAAATCTCTCCAGTCTCTCAGGCTCTCAATAATCATGAATTGAGCAGTAAATAGGGGAACTAGTTGGCCAAGGCCTGATCGGCCTCCCCCTCTTGGGCGACCCCTAGCTGACTGAGCCCTACCTCGAGCTGGCTGG
>AWOL01S0325262.1:0-19773 GCA_000715115.1 Nicotiana otophora | reverse complement strand
TTTTGTTAAAATCAGATCTCATCGGTCTTGGGAACCGTGCTTCTTTGATATTTCTCATGGCTGATACCAATTCCACTATACTGACGTTGAAGTTGTATTTTGATAATTTGGGGTAGGAATGATCCTGTGATCCTGCCACTTCTTTATCCTATAGTGATCGATTATTCTGACTGCGATCGGTCCTCTTATCGATCCTGAACCTGTCCGTTGTTCGGAAACCTCTACTGCGGCCTTTAATTCGTTCGTAAGGAAAAACCTGGCACCTCGAAGTCCGCATGTCCACGTCATAATCATCCTTTGATTTTTCGTATTCTTTTCTCATCCTTTGGTCGATGATAGAAACCCAACCTGATCATCTTCGATCCTTATTTTTGATTCATACCGGTTGTGAATGTCCGCCTAGATCGTTGCTTGAAACTCGAGTAGGCTCCCTTTCAATTTATGGGAAGCGTGTGAACTCCTCAGATTCAATCGTATGGTGAACGCCTCAGCCGCCCATTCATCCGGGATAGCCGGGAGCAATATTCTCTCCTTTTGGAATCAGATAACGAACTCTCGCAGCAGCTCGGACTATCCTTGCACTATCTTGAATATGTCGGCCCTTCAGGCCTGTAATTTTCTCGCCCTGGCATGAGCCTTGATGAAAGAATCCACAAGCATTTCGAAAGAATCTACGGAATGCTGGGGTAACAACAAATACCACGTCAAGGACCCCCTCGTGCGAGTTTCCCCAAATTTCATCAATAACACAAATTCAATTTCGTGAGGAGCTAAATCATTCTCCTTTATCGCTGTTGTGTATGTGGTAATATGCTCCTAGGGGTCAGATATTTCGTCATATTTTGGAATTTCAGGCATTAGGAACCATTTTAGGATTAACTCTGGTGCCGCACTTGGCTTGTTCGGTAATTGGTAACTCGATGTTAAGACCGGATCGATTCCCCCTGCCCCATCAGATCCAATTTCACCCCTGGGAGTGTTGTTGTCGAAGCTCCGCATTGTTTGATTCGTGGGAATTCCGGGATGGATCGAATCTCGTATGTTTGCATTATTTGAAGCTCCCGATAGCACTTGCTTCAACTCTGTCATAACTTTATCCTATTGTGTGAGGTGTCCTAGAATGATCGCTTGTTTCCCTTGCAAGACCCTTACCATGTCGATGACATGCTCCTCATCAGCGTCATCGGGAGTGGTCCCCCGGACATGTCGAGGATACTGCCTATCATGCACTGGTGTAGCGTCACTCCCTTGTTATGGGTGTCGCTGATGCAGTCCTCAGAATGAGGCTGATCCCCTCGAATCTCAGGGTTGTGCATGTCGTTAACAGTGTTATCTGCCATTTTATATGATTTTTCATAAGACAAAAACGATCAAAACACGTTAGTAAAAAAGGCAAGGATCGATTTAATTACATGGCTATCTAAGTCCCACGGTGGGTGCCAAACTGTTTACCCGTAAAATGTTACAGTTGAATTTATACATGGTTTCTAGATAAGTGAATTAATTTGATCCTGAAATAAATTAATTATTGAAGAGTTACGCAATACGTAGCCTTAAGATATAGAATAAACAACAGAAGCAACAATTCCAGGAATAAGGTTTCCGGGCACAACAACAAAAGAATCAACAAATCAGAAGATAAGATTGGATTGAGATTTGTATAAAATATAATGTAACTTTTCCAGAAAATTCATCTCCTTTACAATGACAATCGAGCTCACTATTTATAGCCATGAAGAAGGTCCTAGGGCTGTGCCCTTCTTTAGTGTCAGTTATGAGGGGCATTGATGAAGATGCAATGATGAACATAAATGCCAAGCTCCTTGTAATGGGTAACTGCTCTTAATAATTTGAATATTCTCTATTGAATTCTACCGGGAGAAAAACATTTATCATATCTTTATAAGAATTATTCTTCTCGGTGACAAACGAAACAATTGTCAGTCTACAGTCATCCCCTCGTCTAGGGTTCCACGTGTTCCTTTCTTGGACGGCCATGTGTCATAACATATATTACTTAATACATATACGATTTGATGTTTTGATATTATTTTATGTGATTTGAGACCTCTAGTAGGTCCATGTAATGTTTTGAAACTAGTTGGCATGTTTGAATGGGGTCCTGATGGGCTCATTTGTGTTTTAGAAGAGTTTCATATTATTTTGGTCCTGTTTGGCAGTTATGTTACTCGTATTTTGCACCTGCGGAGGATTGGCCGCAAGTGATTTTTACTTTTGTGGGATTTAACTCGCTTATGCAAAGAGGAAGTGGTCCTAGAGATTGTTGCTTCTACGCATGAGGGGGCACAAGTTCGAGGTTGCCTGGGGTGCTTTGTTTGTAGATGCCAGTTTGAGAGTTGAGATGAGAAGTTGCTTTTGCGGAGCTTGTGGCGCAAATGCGAAGGTGCTTCTGCGAGAATTTGTACCCCTCTGCGGAGCCGCAGATGCGGTGCTTGTTTCGCAGATGTGAGATTGGTTAGACTCAGATTGCTTTGCAGATACTAGCAAGGGCTCGTAGATTCGAGGTCGCATGTGCGACGTTATTGTCCGCAGATGCGGAATCACCAGTAGCTTATTATAGTCGAGGGTTAGCTTCATTTCAGCATGTTTAATGATTGGGGTCACAGATTAGGGCGATATTCGAGGTGATTTTTACCTACTTGGATCGGGTAAGTGTTCTTGACTCGGATTTTATTATTATTTATGATTCTATCTTTGATTTTAATATTTGATTGGCGAATCTAAGAGATAAAAATTGGAGATTTTGGTAAAACTTTTCTAAAGTAAAAAATGGAGATTTGAACCCCGATTTGGAGTTGGTTTTGGACGTAACTTGTATATTTAGACCCGTACTCGAATGGGTGTCAGGATTTATGAATTTGTTTTGGTTTCGAGGTGCGAGCTCGAGTTGACTTTAAGTATTTGATTAAAGATTAGACTTTTATCATTTAGGTTTGATTCCTATGGTTTTGTTTGATATTATTAAGTTATTTGTGGTTAGATTCAAGCCGTTCATAGCGATTCATGTGGGAAGACATTTTTAGAGTATTGATTTTGCTTGTTTGAGCTAAGTATATTACCTAGCTTTGGTTCAGGGCATTTTCCCTAATAATTATTGTTATTTGCTACATGCGGAGGGTGATATGTATATAAGGTGACGAGTGTATATACATTTACAATCGGTATCCATGCTCATGGTAGATTCTAGATTATTTTATTCTTTGTTTGGTTTGTGTGTCCTACTTGAATCTATATATTATTCAATTAATTGACTACTGAGCACAACAAACCATGCTAGATTAATGTTGAGGCTATTGGTATCTAATATTTAACATGATAAGTAAATGTTTAGATTTATGCTATGTATGCCTCGGACAGATACATGTGTATTATAAACACACATCCGTACTTGTTCTTGTATTGTGCCTTGATTAGGATGTGTGAACTTTGTGACACATAAGTGATCCTTTGTATGAATACTTGAACTTGATTTCTATAATTGATTTAGCCGTAGAGGTGTTTTATATGTTGAACACACATCCGTATTTTATTATTATTTATGTCTTTGTGCATTTTGCTGATAAAATTCCAGGCTTGTATATTTGATGAAAATTTGGCATATTGCTTTGTGCTGATTATGGCACATGTGGACATGTTGGGTGGATTGAATGGATGTTGGCACAAGGTTTTTGTCGTACGATTGTGATTATTATTGCGCATGGGCGAAATAAAGGTGGCATATTTTGGGCTTGCTCATGTGGCAAATAAAGGGTGGTGATATGCGCATATGGAGAAATAAATGTGGCATATATTAATATTGCGGCAAAATACGGGCGATATTGTTGATGATGTCATGTGATGGTTTGGGGGTGATTTTATTGATGATGTGTATGTGGTGGTACGAGGGTGACATTCTTGAATGTGCATGTACATTCTTTATGTTTGTCATGCATTTTACATGATTTTTCGATTGCATATAACATGCTAATCTATGCCTCTGTTATTAAAGGGAAGCCTAGTACACTAAGCTCCAAATATGCCTCTGTCATTATGTGATGAATTGGTTGTCAAGATAGATTTACCTATGTGGAGTTGATATCTCATATTTTGTTGAGTAGTCGGTAGCATATCCGATTGACGTGATAAGGAAGTTGTCATCATGCATTGATATATTTGACTTTTGCAAGGTTCTTTTGAACATGTTATTTGTCATTTGATATGGAAATGGATCATGTTGGGAACACATTCGCAGTCATGTATGAGTATTTAGAACACATATTATATGGTGCATACCTCTTTATGCGAGGGATTGGTACAAGTTGTATTTGTTGAATATTATATTAAGTAGAGATTGTTTATTACCCTATCACAGTCGTGCACCTTTACAATTGATATTCTTAATTGTCTTTCTGAATTATTTTCTCTATCCTATACATGTTGTTGAGCTACACAGGTTATGCAAATTGAGTATCTTTTTAGATAAAAATATCGTCATTATTTCCCTGAGGTTAGTCATCATACTTACCAATTATATGGCGTCACTTGCACTCAAACTACACTTTTGCACCTTGCGTGCAGATTCTGGAGCTGAGTAGCCGATCACGTCCCATTCAGGCCCAATTAAAGAGTATGAAATGGTCATTGCAATTATAAATCCCACTACGAGTTGGGATCGAATCCACATGGAATTTAAGTTGGTGCTAAGGTAAAAACTTAAGAAAAGAACTCGAAATAACTAAATTTAGATTTCAAAAAAATGTGGGAAATTGTCATCTAAGTTAACTTATAGGAAATTTAACTAACTAATAAGCAAATACAGATTGAAATGTTTTTGATGTTTTTGTCAAATAAAGGGAAACCCTAGGGTTGTAACCTTCACATAGGTGTAAACTTAATGGGTAGAGTAAATATATCCTTGTTTGATAGATCAGGGTGTGTTATGACTCTCAATACTCAAGTACCCAGTTAATACCTCCCTGTTAAAAATTGATTATGCCCAAATTGGCTTTCTCAAGACCAAATGGGTATCAATCCAAACAATCGAATATGAGTCCAAGTTGGATTATCCCTATTCTAGTTCAATCCTTTAAACAAACTAATCAAAACTTCAACTAGTTTAATTTCTTGTTATCCAAGTTTTCCTAGACTAGGTTCCTCTTCGTCAAGTAAGAACTAAGTCAAATAGGCATGAATCTATGTTTGCAACCATTTATTTTACATGTAATGCCTAAATAAGGTTAAATTACATATACCCAATCAATAACAAGCATTGATATCAAACACCCATAAGTTTTACATATTAGGGTTGGATCACAACCCTAGATAAAATCTAGCTACTCATAGTTATAGACATAAAAAATTAATAAGAAGAAGTAATTAAAGACATAAAACTAAAACTAAAAAGTAAATTAATGGGTCTTCTCTAATTGTAGTCACAAATTGCTCAAAATAGCTAAGTCTAACCACTAGCAGTTGTAGTACAAAAGTTGCCCTTAAACAGTGTTTCTCATCTATTTATAGTGCTCTGGAATTTATTGACAAAAATACCCTTTGGGAGGTTCAGCAGCCGCATAATTTCATCTGCGGTCCGCACTTTAGTTTGTTGCTCTTGCAGTGCTTGTAAGTTTGAGGGATTCTGTGGCCGTGCATAAACTTCTACGGCCGCACAATTTGGCTGCGGACTGCACTTTATAGAGGCTTCAGACTTGTTCTTATGCATCTTCTTTGATCTCTCAATCTTGTCAGTGCGAGCTTCAAATGCGACCGCATATTTTGGTGCGCGAACCGCACTGCTGCTAAGATCTTCTGAAGATTCAGGGTTTAAATCTACGGTCGCACTTCATTTTCTACAGGCTGCATCTGCATTTGCAGCCGCATAATTAATTTTGAGGAACGCACTAGTCTTTGCACTTCTCCTCTTGGCTGTTTGAGCTGGGACATCTCCTCTTTGAGTTAGATTTCTTCATTGAGCTCATATCCTCTAGCATACCTGCAATTCATACATGTTCATTAGATTCGGAAATAAAAATCAATACTTTAAAGCTAAAAACTAAAGCAATAAGGCACTAATAAGTTGTTAAAATCCACACTTATCTTATCCCCCAAACATAAGTCTTTTCTTGTCCTCAAGCAACCTGATTAGTTCCCTCCTCACCTTTGTGAAAGTTCATTTCCAATAGTCACTTATAAGTCATTTACACTCAATTGGGACCAGCAATTACCCACAATACTCATGCATTCTCAACAAGGTGCCAAAATTTTAAAAAATGTACAATTTGCATGTAACTCTAAAGTGACATTTGAGCTTCCAGAATTGACTTCACTTATCAAGTACGCATGTTATTTCATGTAGATCATGGAGGACTCCAAACTCTTCCTATTCTACCTTCCATTTTCCATGCTCACGTCAAGATTTAACACTCAATTTCTAGAGCAATAAAGGTTTCACTATTCTCTTACAAAGGACTATCACAAGTAAAGCTTCAAGTACCATAGGCTTGCCCCTCATGTAAATCTCCACTAATGTAAGCTTGCTTGGTTCAAAATCAAATAGAATTTCTTTTGGCTTGTAATGAAGGCTTTTGGATTGGGGTAGGATACCATATGGGATATAAACGGTTATACTCTTCCTTAAGCACTCCACATATATTTCTTGGCTCATACTTGCCAAACCCTTGATGCTCATACTAGACATAATT
This sequence comes from Nicotiana otophora, assembly GCA_000715115.1. Taxonomy (NCBI): domain Eukaryota; kingdom Viridiplantae; phylum Streptophyta; class Magnoliopsida; order Solanales; family Solanaceae; genus Nicotiana; species Nicotiana otophora. The sequence continues at coordinate 13,075 of AWOL01S0325262.1, read as the reverse complement.
GCCTCACTTCAATTTCATCAATCTCCTTTTTTATTTTCTTTTTTGTTTTCTTTTTGTTCTTTCTTTTCTTACTTTCTCTTTCATGGAGATTGTTTCTATTCTATCGTTTCAATGCCTTGACACATCTTTTAGATTCATCAACTTACCCCCCAAACTTATGTTTTGAGCCACTTATTAGATAAGAGTTCTAAGGAAGGTTCGGGTGCCAAGAGATAATTATGATAAAAAATGAGTATAGGCTTATAGCAAGGTTATCAACGGAGAAAGGCTAAAGGCTCAAATGGGTTCACTAGGGATAACGATCAAGGGGTGGCAACAAAAATCTCAAACGGTCCAAGGAAATACTACAAGATTTGGACTAGCAAGTTCTAGACTATTCACTAAAGTACTTGGACTAGCAACAAGATTTTATATCACCTCTCATGCAACTAGAACATAAAAGAGGATAGAGCCTGAAACCTACAACAATCACAGTCAAGTTAAAGATCACTATGGTCCATTCAACCACCTAATGATTATCAAAAACAACTCAAGAACCTCAAAGTCACTTTAACTAGAGCTAATTCTTCCAAAAAATCTTGTTTCAAAGCATAAGCATGCAGTTCCGTATGTTGGTGCCACATGAAGCATAAATAACTCTTTTTTAGACACTGACTTTAATAGGGCTTTTATTCATTACTACTTACTACTACTATTAGCTAAACATGAAACTGACTCATTCCCTTAAGAAAGTTGTCGCACTATCCATCCTCGGGAAGAGTAACCATTTCCGCACAAGAGACCACCGTTAGAAAGAACCGTGGCATTAAGAAAATAAAAGGCTTTATTATCAACAACTGTAAGAAAACCATAAAATTTTAAACTACTAAAGCAAACAAAATTAAAGATACTAATAAATGTAACAAACTACCAAAGATAAAAACAAAATAGAGACATCCAATTATTAAATCACAATGTAATTAAATATGCCAAATCATCATCAAATATAGAATTCTCCACACCCCCCCCCCCAAAAAAAATAAAAAGAAGCATTGTCCCCAATGCTTAGAAAAATAAGATCAAAGATTAGAGAGTGTGAAGAAACTCCCAAAGAGTCCTCAGTCATCACAGTGCCAGCAGCAGCATCAGTCTCGGCTGGCTCAGCTAACTGAATCATGTCATCATCCCATGCGGAGCTGCTTGAGAGCTGAACCTAACATGCACTACCTCAACAGCTCAGTTTGAGCAGCAGGATCCTCATGAGAAGACGAATCATGGTGAGGCTGGGCGGGGTACAATACCATATCAAATGGAGAATCACCGGCCTCAGCTATCCTAATCACCGCAGCTCGAAGTTCATCAACCAACTTCTTCCTGGCCTGTGTATTTCTCATCATCTTCACCTGCTTGGTCAATCGCTCAATCAATGTACCATGTTGTACCAGTGTATCCATGATCCCCTTATGGTTATCATGGTGGTTAGCTTCTTGTCTATATCTGAGGGATCCAGTGGTATTTGTGAAGATGACTGCCCTGCGACTGTAGTAAAAATATCTGATAGCTTTGAAATCCACTTGTTGAGACTCACTAGTGTCTGTGAGACCCGCAAGGCTGACAATGGGCCTGTAGGAAAATGCACTGTCCTCGGAGCTGGTGTGAGAACTAGAGTAGGGGTTGTTGATGATCACTCATGAATGGTAGCTCTAGCATTGGTGGAAGGCTCAACTGAAGTAGACAGAATGTTAGATGGACCAGGGGCTACACTTACCAGCTCATCAGACCAACCAGCAGTAGTAGGAGTTTGAATTCTCTTCTTTGGGTTCATTGAGTCTTGCAAATTGTACCATTCAAAGGGCCCAATCGGCTTGACCTTAGTGTCAAATGTCCTAGACTCCACCTTGGCATCAGTTATGTACTCAGTGATGGTGCTGGGGTAAGGGTACAATGTGTTACCCTGCTGTGCCAAAAGTGAGATGTTGGTCGACATTAGAGCATCTATATTGATTGGGTACCCGTCCATGTTAGAGTCTACCAATACTGCTCTTGCCAACGACAAGTTGTTATCATTCAAGTATGGGTCAAGTCTGCTGCACAGAAATGTCTGCCACCCTTTTGCCTTAAAGCTCAGAGTGTTGCGGAGGGTTGGCACCCCGATACCTATCCAAGAGGGAGTGGGTCAAGGTGCTATAATCTTAGCAAGCCATAGTCTAATATCCTCCTTTTCAGCCAACTTTGCAAAATTTTCCTTTGGCTCCACATCATCAAAGTCGAGGTAAGCATTTAAATTGTGCTTATCAAACTTTACTTTCAGGTTTCACACTTTGGTGATCTTTGTGCCTTTGAGAATATGCACCATGTCGGCAAAGAGTTCTCGGACAAGATGTTCTTTCATATCAACCAGCTTCTCGATAAGCTGCATCCACCCCTTTCTCTTTGTACTGCACTCCAAGACTTCAGTGTTGTATTTGTCTAAGTCATTGAGGAGGAATTGCCTTTCGTGAGTTAGTGATCTTTCCTTCTACCACAACCGGAAGTATGTGTATGCTTGCACGCTCACAAACCAGTCTTCCCAGACCACCTTGTTCTTAGTTTGTGCCGTAAATGCCTCTGCACCTGATCCCGCTCTCCCATCATCTGGGGCATCATCATGATCTGAGTTCAGAGCAGCTGCGTTGCTCTCATGACTTGTACTGGCTGAGCCCTGGGAGGTACTGTGAGATGTAGAAGGTACATCGAGGGGATCAGATCACCCCAGAGCCCTAGATTGTTCCTAGTTGTGCTTTGCAGGTAGAGGCACAGAATTCCCTTCTGAGGCACCCCTAGACGTGGCATAAGAAATCGACTCTGAGAGGTTTCTACCTCTCCCTCGGCATGCAGTGGTTTTCTTTGTAACGACCCTTTGCACAGTTGGGTTCATGGCACCCCTGCTTCTGCCTTTTCATGCTTCTCCCTTTCCTTTTGAAGACTCTCCTCGATCTCTTGATTGCACCATTCTTTGTGTATGCACAAAGATATTTGTCAGTTCATATACATGTTGTAAAACAATTAAGAGTCATATAAACATTTGAGGACATGATAGAAGCAATAGGGTTGCAAGTGTGCAGNTTTGAAGGTCAAACTTGAAGGTTTGAAGATGGAGTGTGAAGATTTGAAAAGGGGAAGATGAAGATATGAAGGTGTATAGAACAATGTGTGAAGATTTGAAGAGGTTAAGAACAAGTGAAAAGTTTAGGGGTAAATTAAGGAGTTTTGGAGTCGAAAAGTAAAAAGGTGAAAAAAGGACAGAAGCTTTTATAGAGAGGGGGCAATCAATGTGTGACATTTTGCATTCGAGGACGTTCAACCGACGACTGACACATGTCCGAAGTCATAATAACGCGATTGATGGGACATTTCACTGACCCGCCAGCTCGGTTATAGCGTACAGAAGAAGGAACCGCGGTCAATTTATTACTTCTTGTCGCTTCGATAAATCTGGTCTCCGAAAAGCGAGGGGACTATTTGTGTACCGATAAAATCGGGGGCAAATTTTCCCTCGATTTCCCGATAAGGAAACAGGAGATAAGAACGGTTCATCGCAACTACAAGCAAGTCCAAAGGATCCCTCATATCAGAACCCGAGAGGAGTGAACGATGTATCTGGGATCGGGTACTGCATATTAACGGACCCGGATCAAGTAGAATTTTGAGACCATGGGAAAAGGAGGAACAGTTAGGCATGACAAGTATGGAGCCGTAATTTTTGCCCTCAACCGGATATTACAGTGCGAATCTTGTCCGCTATTAACGCGGATCGATATTTACCGGAAAAAAAAGATTTTTACCTTATTTAGACTTGTATTAGGACTGAAATTTCACTACTATATAAAGGGGAGAGTTTCTTTTATTTGGACATGCTATTGACACACAAATCAAAGTAATAAAAGTTTATTTTGTCTTCTAGCTATTATTCAAAGTGTTCTTAAGTTATTCTCTTATTTAATCGCAACTAAGCTTATATCGAGGGTCCGATCGAAGGACTAATTTCAGTGTTCAACTTGAGATCAGGCTTGATAATCATATTACGATTGGTTTGATCGTTGATTTTTCCTTTACTTTAATACTTGCTGTTCTTAGATCATTCGTATTGAATTAAATTACATATCCTTGAAACCGTGTACAAATTTAATTATTACTCATTTTTTAGGGTAAATAGATATAAACAATCAATGTTTATATGTGAGAGCTACTACATGAGTCTAGGATGCATATGCATAATCATGATTCAATCTCAATACCTTACAGTACCAATCCATATGCCCGACACTGACCAAGTGTCCAAACAAAGCACCAATCTAGGTGCGTGCTCTCACAGGGCTCAAAGTAATATGGGTAATCACCTGACTTCGGAGAGACGGATTCATATCCACGCTCTGTTTGCGGCGTGCGACCGATCCACTAATCAATAATATAATCCATAATCAATATCCGCTCATAATGTCCTTAGTATCAAATTCTCAATTTCCCACAATAACCAATTATCCAACTCAAATGCAGATGACGTGATAAAGAAGCACCAATACATAGTAGTAAGATGCGAATGAATATTAACATGAATAAGAGATGCTATGACTAATAATGTAATTTTAACTTTCCATAAAAATTCAATATGTTCATATAGTATTCTAAAGTCTGATCTTGATATCAAACATGAGCAACAAAAGACAATAATCACTAAATCATAAGTCAAGTAAGGTTAGAATATGAATACGGACAAATCAACAAGCCAAAATCCTTAGCATACTTTCTAATCATGGATAAGCTTCATCATGTAGTCATTGAATCAATAAAACATGGATAGACAATTCACATAGTCCAAATAAGGCAATATATAAGCCTAAATCTGTCTGACTACGATCATATTCTAGCTACACATACACGGTCGTCACCTGGCATATACGTGACACCTGAATCATGTAACAATTAGCAAATAAATTACCTATGGGGAGAATTCTCTCTTACAAGGATAGACAAGAGACTTACCTCCACACGGTAAGCTTTAATCAATCAACAACCACCTTTCCTTTCAAATACAACTTCAGACCACCTTTCCTTTCAAATACAACTTCAGATGAATTGAATCTAGTAAAATATAACTCAATAACGTCAAAAAAAGCTATAGGAATCAATTCCAAAAAATAAAGCTTCAATCTTTAATCAAATTTCCAAAAGTCAATAAAAACCCACATGGTGAAAACCCGAGGGTCTAGGGGTTGATCCTGATTACCCATAACCCTACGAGTCTAAATATGTATTTACATTCCAAAATCGAGTCTAATCAACCATCAAATCCCCAAAATACACCCTCTTAAGTTGTAGATAACAACCCCAAATGTTTCTTCAAAAACATCCATGCTCTAAGTGTGTAAGTCCATGAAAACACAAGTAATATAGTCAAATCTAGGTAGAAATCACTTACCCTCAAAATAATAAAAAATATTTCTTCCAAAATTGCCTCCTTTCGAGCTCCAAAACTCCAAATAGTGAAAAATAAGTTAAACCTCAAAATATAAGGGTCTGCCAGGCATTATCGCACCTGCACATACTTAGCCGCAACTGTAGACCTGTATCTGCGCCACTAACCTCATTTTGACAGTCATTTTAGGGCCTCCATATTTAAAATAACCTCAGTAGGCTTCCTAGTCATTAATGGTAAAATATAACATTTCTACATACTTTTAACTTTAATGTATTTATTGATAATTATTCTTGTTTTTATAGAATATAAGAATTTTATCATTTTATTGCAATTAGTTAAATATTACTATTTTGAGTATTTTGTTTCTAAATTTCAAAATAATCTATTGATAATTGTTTGATTTTTCAAATATTAGGATTTTCTATCAATTTATTATCCTTTAAAAAATAAAAATAATAATTACTATAATATTATTTTAGTCGCTGGCATTTTTCAATAAATATTACAAAGCCATATTTTATATTAAATAGTCATCTTCCAAATAACACAATCTATTAATTAAATGAAAGTCAGTAAAATGTATTCTTTAAATGCGGACCTAAATCTAGTAAAATCTTGTACGTCTTGTTAACTTTATTGAAATGACTAGATAAAGTTTTTATCCTTTAGTTAAGAGTGAGTAAATGGAGTAGTAACTTTATTATTTTGAGGTTAATAAAAGGGCGGGACAAAATATCAAGACCCGAAATTTCAATCACGGGGCCGTGATGGCGTCTAACATTAACTTGCTAGGCAAGCCAACATTAGCTAAACAATTAACTAATTTTAATAATTTAAAACATAATTATAAAATTTAAAAACTAAAATACCTTGAAATACATGTGAATAATACATAAGTACGCAGTCTATACTAATCCCAGCAATCCGGAGTCACAAGTGCATGAGCGACTAGAATACTACAAATATGGTCTGAATGAAGTACATCTGTTTGAAACAAGTTAAACAGTAAAAACAAGATAGAAGGGGACTTCAAGGACATCATATGTCGTGAAACTCTACCTCAAGTCTCCTGAATGAATCGGATCCTAGCAATCTCCTCTAGGCGCCGCTAGGACCAACATCGGATCTTCACAAGAACTGCAAAAGTGTAGTATGAGTAAACCCCCCCCCCCAAAAAAAATAAAAAGAAGCATTGTCCCCAATGCTTAGAAAAATAAGATCAAAGATTAGAGAGTGTGAAGAAACTCCCAAAGAGTCCTCAGTCATCACAGTGCCAGCAGCAGCATCAGTCTCGGCTGGCTCAGCTAACTGAATCATGTCATCATCCCATGCGGAGCTGCTTGAGAGCTGAACCTAACATGCACTACCTCAACAGCTCAGTTTGAGCAGCAGGATCCTCATGAGAAGACGAATCATGGTGAGGCTGGGCGGGGTACAATACCATATCAAATGGAGAATCACCGGCCTCAGCTATCCTAATCACCGCAGCTCGAAGTTCATCAACCAACTTCTTCCTGGCCTGTGTATTTCTCATCATCTTCACCTGCTTGGTCAATCGCTCAATCAATGTACCATGTTGTACCAGTGTATCCATGATCCCCTTATGGTTATCATGGTGGTTAGCTTCTTGTCTATATCTGAGGGATCCAGTGGTATTTGTGAAGATGACTGCCCTGCGACTGTAGTAAAAATATCTGATAGCTTTGAAATCCACTTGTTGAGACTCACTAGTGTCTGTGAGACCCGCAAGGCTGACAATGGGCCTGTAGGAAAATGCACTGTCCTCGGAGCTGGTGTGAGAACTAGAGTAGGGGTTGTTGATGATCACTCATGAATGGTAGCTCTAGCATTGGTGGAAGGCTCAACTGAAGTAGACAGAATGTTAGATGGACCAGGGGCTACACTTACCAGCTCATCAGACCAACCAGCAGTAGTAGGAGTTTGAATTCTCTTCTTTGGGTTCATTGAGTCTTGCAAATTGTACCATTCAAAGGGCCCAATCGGCTTGACCTTAGTGTCAAATGTCCTAGACTCCACCTTGGCATCAGTTATGTACTCAGTGATGGTGCTGGGGTAAGGGTACAATGTGTTACCCTGCTGTGCCAAAAGTGAGATGTTGGTCGACATTAGAGCATCTATATTGATTGGGTACCCGTCCATGTTAGAGTCTACCAATACTGCTCTTGCCAACGACAAGTTGTTATCATTCAAGTATGGGTCAAGTCTGCTGCACAGAAATGTCTGCCACCCTTTTGCCTTAAAGCTCAGAGTGTTGCGGAGGGTTGGCACCCCGATACCTATCCAAGAGGGAGTGGGTCAAGGTGCTATAATCTTAGCAAGCCATAGTCTAATATCCTCCTTTTCAGCCAACTTTGCAAAATTTTCCTTTGGCTCCACATCATCAAAGTCGAGGTAAGCATTTAAATTGTGCTTATCAAACTTTACTTTCAGGTTTCACACTTTGGTGATCTTTGTGCCTTTGAGAATATGCACCATGTCGGCAAAGAGTTCTCGGACAAGATGTTCTTTCATATCAACCAGCTTCTCGATAAGCTGCATCCACCCCTTTCTCTTTGTACTCCACTCCAAGACTTCAGTGTTGTATTTGTCTAAGTCATTGAGGAGGAATTGCCTTTCGTGAGTTAGTGATCTTTCCTTCTACCACAACCGGAAGTATGTGTATGCTTGCACGCTCACAAACCAGTCTTCCCAGACCACCTTGTTCTTAGTTTGTGCCGTAAATGCCTCTGCACCTGATCCCGCTCTCCCATCATCTGGGGCATCATCATGATCTGAGTTCAGAGCAGCTGCGTTGCTCTCATGACTTGTACTGGCTGAGCCCTGGGAGGTACTGTGAGATGTAGAAGGTACATCGAGGGGATCAGATCACCCCAGAGCCCTAGATTGTTCCTAGTTGTGCTTTGCAGGTAGAGGCACAGAATTCCCTTCTGAGGCACCCCTAGACGTGGCATAAGAAATCGACTCTGAGAGGTTTCTACCTCTCCCTCGGCATGCAGTGGTTTTCTTTGTAACGACCCTTTGCACAGTTGGGTTCATGGCACCCCTGCTTCTGCCTTTTCATGCTTCTCCCTTTCCTTTTGAAGACTCTCCTCGATCTCTTGATTGCACTATTCTTTGTGTATGCACAAAGATATTTGTCAGTTCATATACATGTTGTAAAACAATTAAGAGTCATAAAAACATTTGAGGACATGATAGAAGCAATAGGGTTGCAAGTGTGCAACATACAGTAGACAAGGTACATGTGCGGTCCGCAAAGAGGCAATGCGATTCGCACAATTCCAAATGCAGGCTGGACTTCAACACAGTTGTGCCAAGTCCTGAGATGTAAGCATTTGATGGATAGTGCGTCCTCCTTCTGCGGCATTAAAATTTATCTATGGTCCACACTTGAGTAGAAATGCTCAACAGCTTAGAGAGGATACTCTATGATTAGCAATGCAGACCTCCCTTTTTGGATAAAAAATTCTAACGTGGTCCACACAATTAAAGTGTGGCCGCACAAACAACTAGGCTTCAGGTTTATCAAAGCATATGTTTGTGGACCATATAATTTCAAGTGTTGTATGCATAGTTATGAACAGTAAGGGCTATAAATCTTGATACCTAGGTGTAACGACCTGACCGTTCACTTTGAGTGTTGTAGCCCCATTTCCCCATTTACTACTTATTATATTCTCAATTGTTGATATGTACTTGTCAGTGTAGTTGGTTTAGTTTCGGGGATGTTTTGGAATGAGTTGGACACTTAGTTCTAAGGTTGGAAGCTTAAGTTAAAAGAGTTGACCGGATGTTAACTTATGCGTAACCGACTCCGAAATAGAGTTTTGATGGTTGTGATAGCTCTGTATGGTGATTTGTGATTTAGGAGTGTGTGTGGATAGTGATTTGGAGGTTCGTAGTTGATTTTGGCTCGGAATGGCGAAACTTGAAAACTTTGAAGTTTGGAAAGTTGAGAGATTTGACCGAGAGTTGAATTTGTGGTTACATGGCACGAATTTTGGTTGCGGGTGTTAGAATATGTCTGTTGTGTCATTTGTGACTTTTGTGCAAAATTTGAGGTCAATCGGAGTTGATTTGATAGGTTTCGGCATCTATTTAGAAGTTGGAATTTCTTAGTTTTGGTTACGCTTGAATTGAGGTGCAATTCATGTTTTTGATGTTGTTTGATGTGATTTGAGGCCTCGACTATGTTCTTATCATATTTTAGGACTTGTTGGTATATTTGGTTGAGGTCTTTGGGGTCCCGGGTGGATTTTAGGTGGTTAATAGAGCGAATTTTGAACTTAAGAAATAGATCAAGAGTGCTGGACTGGTGTGATCGCACCTGCGAAAGTCTTGGCCGCAGGTGCATGGATGGCATCACAAAATCGAGTTTGGCTGGGCTGCTGATGGGTCGCATATGCGATGGAAATGCCGTATTTGCGAGCCCGCAGATGCGTGTTTGGCCCCGCAGAAGCGAAGGTGAACTGAAAATTGATGTTCGCAGAAGCGATGGAGTGGATTTTTAAGTGAATTTCGAAAATGCGTAAATTCGACCACAGAAGAGAAGAAAAGGGCCGCATGTGCGAAAGCATTGGGCAAATTTAGGTCGAAGGGTTCCGAGGTTTTTATCATTTTTGGACTTTGCAAACTCGGATTAAGACGATTGTTGAGAGGGATTACGAGTGATTGCTTAAGGTAAGCCACTTTTGATTATTTTTATGCAATAATGTTGTTTACCCATTGAATTTTCTACCTAGTTTGTGTGTTTTTGAGGAGGAATTTTGGAAGTTTTGGGCTAGGTATTGGAGAGTTAAATTTGGGGATTTGATATGGTTGGACTTGTGGTTGAATGGAATTTGAATTTTGTAACTTTTATTGGATTCCGAGGCATGGGCCCGGGGTTGACTTTTTGACTTGACTTTTTGAATTTTGATTTAGAACTTAGCATTTTCATATGGAGTTGATTCCTATAACTCGTGTTGGTTGTATCGAATGGTTGGTGGCTAGATTCGAGGCGTTACGAGGATGATTCGTGAGGCAAGGGCTTATTAGAGTAGAGATTCGCACGGTTTGAGGTACATAACTCTTCTAAACATTGTTCTGAGGGTATGAATCCCTGAAATTACATTCTATGTGATTGGTGTTGAGGTGACGCGCATGCTAGGTAACAGTCTTATGGGTATGCACCGTAGTAATTATGATTCAGTCAATTCCCTGGAACAATATAGTTATCTTATCTAAATATTATTACTGTACTCTATGTGTTAGAGCACTTGAGCCGTAGTTTAAGTTAGAAATCATGTTTAAGATAAGTGTTGGAGCTATTGGGACCTACATTGGTCCTTGTTTCATGTTGAATTATTTTCTTAATTACAGTTATGTACTTAGTCGCATTCATCATTGCATATCATATCTTAGTCTCTGTTACCATACATTGTCACATCATGTATCATTGATTTGAGTTGCTTGGCATAAGTTTATTAAGCCTGAGAGACTAGAGAGATAGATGACTGAATGAGGCCGAGGGCCTATATATGAGTGATATTGATGGGATCGGACTGCACGCCGCAACATGCATTACTGACTCGTGATGGGATTGGGATGCACGCCCCACCAGGTATTATTGATTCACAATGAGATCAGGATGTGCGCCGCAACATGTTTTATTAGCGCTTGGGCAGGATCCGCTTCTCCGGAGTTTGACACACCCACAGTGAGCGCATGTTCAATTAATTCATGATGGGATCAGGCTGCACTCAGCAGCGGGTACCGTACAATGCTGAGTGATTGAGTGTGACGAGTGAGAATTGAGACAGTCAGGTTGAGTACTCTGAGAATGTGAGTACGCGAGGCTTTCATTGTGTTGCATCACATATGATATGCATATTGGCATGTAGATATAGAGATGTCATATTCCTTATATCATTCAGACTTGGCATATTTTATCTGTATTGAGCTTAACTGTTAATCTTGGAAGCATGTCTACATTCCTCTACTAGTACCGTAGATTATGAGTTTCTCTGAGATATTATTGTCATGTTTTCTGTCAACTTCTGTATTGTCTAATTGTATATTTGGATTGTATTGTTCGAGCTCATTACAGCTTTTATCCCAAAGGTTAGACTTGTTACTTATTGAGTTGGTTGTAGTTAAACTACACTTTGCATTTCGTGTGCAGATCCAGGTATTTCCGGACACGGTGGTTGCTGATTTCTGGAGCTTCATCAGTCAGAGATTATCGAGATAGCTGCCTTGGCGTCCGCAGACCTTGACTCTGCTCATTTACCTTTTATTTTGTTTATACTATTCTACCTTCCTAGACAGTGTTCCATTTGTTGGACCATGTTATTATATAGATGCTCATATACTCCGTGACACTCGGATCTTTTCGGGAAATTCTGTATTGAGGTGTGGCATTTTCATCAAGTTTTTATGAGATTTTTACTTACTTAAACCTATTTCAGTATATTTTGAATTTAAGATGTTGGTATGTGTGAGTTGTCGGCTTGCCTAGTATAATGTTAGGCGCCATCACGACACTTATGATTTGGGATCATGACACTAGGTTATGCAAATATGTGTTCGATTCTACTAGGTAACATAGTAAAGGCATGATAATCAACTACTTAACCCTATCTAAGAATTCTTTGACAAATACCCAATGCTAAATTACCCCACATGGACACATTCAAGGGATGAAATAACACATTCTGGTTCTCGATGTCCGCTTCAGTACTTGCCGCCATTGTCAAAAAGGGATTATTTTGAGTGTGGAGAGTTTGGTGATGTGAAGAGGCATTGTCCCCGCCTTTTAGGAGGTCTAGTTCAGCAGAGGTGTCAGACTGCGACTTCTGCACTAGTTACTTCACCACTCGCTCAGCTAGCTCAGCGTGGGGCTCAGGCAACTAGAAGTCGCCCTAGAGGTGGAGGGCGATCAAGTAGAGGTCAGGCTCAATTCTATGCTATTACTGGCAGCTAGAGGCTGTTGCTTCAGAGAAAGTGTTCACAAGTATTGTCTCAGTATATCACATGGATGCTTCTATATTATTTGACACTAGTTCCACTATTCATATGTATCATCATATTTTGCTTGTTATTTGGATATGCCCTATGAGTCCATAGTTTCACCTATTCATGTATCTATGCCGGTGGGTGATACTATTACTGTGGACCGTATGTATTGGTCGTGTGTAGTGACTATTGGGGGATTGGAGACTAGAGTTGATCTTTTATTTCTTAATATGGTTTATTTCGACTTGATTTTGGGTATGGACTGGTTCTCTCCATGCCATGCTATTCTGGATTCTCACGCTAAGATCGTGACATTGGCGTTGCCGGGTTGCCAAGGATCGAGTGGAGAGGTTCTCTAGATTATGTTCCCAGCAGGGAGATTTCTTATCTGAAGGCTTAACAGATGGTTGGGAAGGGGTGTCTGTCATATTTGGCCTTTGTAAGGGATGTTGGTACTGATACCCCTACTATTGATTCTATTCTAGTGGTGGGAGACTTTCCGGACATGTTTCCTATAGACCTGCCAGGCATGCCACCCGACATGGATATTGACTTTGGTGTTGACTTGGTGTCGAGCACTCAGCCCATTTCTATTCCTCTATATCGTATGGCACCAACATA
>AWOL01S0325153.1:0-11985 GCA_000715115.1 Nicotiana otophora | reverse complement strand
CAACCGCATGGATACCTCGCGTGGTGCATGGACATCTCACGTGCCAATAATATCAATATCTCGGATCCGCGCGAATAAATCACGTGCTGCACGGACAACTCACGTGCCAATATCACAATCTGCCCGGAGTCACAAACTCAACAGCATAATCCTCCTGGCGTGGTCGTAGGATCAATATCACAATCCGCCGGGCATGGTCACAAGATCAATGTCACAATCCGCCCGGCGTGGTCATAGGCTCAATATCACAATCCGTACGGTATGGTCACATGCTCAATATTACAATCCGCCTGGCANATTATTTGATGTTCCTGTGTATATATCTTTGGAAAACTGACCTTGTTATTGGAATTTTTTATCTTGATAGTTTAGAAACATAGACAAACCAAGACTTTTAGGTAAAACCAAACTAGATTATAAGATTCGATGCTTTTATTATTTAACATTTTGAGCTTTAACTTTTTAAAAACAATCCTTTCAATAAACGAATAGTTTTATTTATGTTTTGCTAACGACTTTAGTGATTTCATGCTCTTTTGGCAGATTCAAAACAATAAATGCTTTTTGGAAAATCATCAAACATGTCATGTAAAGTACAAGTAATAATGCAAACCAAATAAAGGCAATTGCATACAACCGGGTTCATAAAAAACAACAAACGAATTTGAAAAACACAGGACTTTTTGCTAACGCGGTTTTGAAAGACAAGGTATACTTGTCCTCAAGTTAATGCATAATTTTGAAGTTATCCTTGCTTTACAAGTTAAAACGTCTCACTAATAACATCATTCTTTTAAAGAAGAAATGGACAACCTTTTTCAATACAATGAGTTTTCAAACAAGACTTTAAACATTTTTCATAAATCTTACTTAGCCACTTTAACCACTAATTGAGCAGAATATTGACCTTTCTTTTCCCCACTCCTAGCCTAAGTTTAAGGAGCTACCTTAGGTAGATTTTAAGGGATTCCTAACACCTTTCCCTTAGAATAACTAGAATCTTTACCCAAATCTCACCGGTTAGTAGACCATTAAGATAATAATTTTCACAGACTTCTAGGTATCCTTATATACCTTAAATATTAGATTGTGACTCTCTTTTATAAACTTCAAAAGAACCGTTAGTTGTATGGTATTGTGACTATTTCAAAATAGGGTGCAGCACCAACCATACTACATGATGTGCCAAATCTACGAATCTCACCTCATAATTGGCCACAGTCACATCCCCTTGGCGTATCTTCACAAACTCCCCATGCAATTTCTCTTTGCGAATCTCTGGCACAAACTTCTCTAAGAAGAGAACTGAGAGCTGATGCCACGGAAGTGGTGCTGCGCCAGCTGGCCTGCCTGACTCACAGGTGCGCCACCACCTGTAGGCTGCCCCTATCATTTGAAAAGTAGTAAAGGCAACTACACTAATTTCGACCATACCCGATGTGCTAAGAATACGGTGACACCAATCTAGAAAACTCTTAGCATCCTCTTACTCTCCTCCACTGAACTCAGGAGGATCAAGCCTCTTAAATATCTCAAACCTATTATGCTCCTCATCATTCATAGGTTGGCCAATCTCGGCCCAAGCAGCAACAATCGGATGAACCAATAACACCCATGGTGTCTGATAACCTTTAGCTAGCTACTCCGGTGTACGGGCGGCGGGGGCCTGGGCTCCTCCCCAGCCTGTGAGGTAGCTGGTGCAACTGGTATCATACCCGCCTGAGCAAAGCTCGTGCACACGCTCGAGATCTAAGCCAAGGCATCCTGAAGATCATGAATAATAATAGGTATCGTCGATGTCTGAGCTGGTCCCACCGGCTGAACAATATCCGGAACCTACTCCCCCACTTGAGCGACTGGTGGCTCTGTAGCTGGTGCTCTAGCTGTAGTGCGAGCCCACCTCGGCCTCTACCTCGGTCCCCGCCTCTCGAGGCCCTGACTGGTGGTGCTGGTGCCTGCCCGCATGATCCAACTGAACGTGCCCTCACCATCTGTGATAAAATAGAAGAGTAAAGGCTCAAACTTCATAAATAACAAATCCGCATAACAAAAATGCAAGAAAATGAAGTTTTTCCTTACAGTTCGGTAGCCTCTTGAAGATAAGTACAAATTTATCTGTACCAATCCGCAAGACTTTACTAAACTTGATTAGAACCTATGTACCTAGGGCTCTGATACCAACCTTTTACGACCCAAAACAACCAACCGGTCGTGATGGCGCCTAATGCACTTGCTAGGCAAGCCGAGCATAATAATAACGAATCATAATAACAAAGTGACGAAAATAATACAAGTCTAAATCCGTCATCCTAACATAATAGCGTCGAAACATAATTCATCCCCCAAAACTAGTAACTACAGAGTCATGAGCTCTAAAATGGAAGACAAATCTGAAATACCAAATAACAATACTGTTTGTATTAAAGACAATAGTACAAAACAGAAAGAGATTCAAGACTGCGGTCGAGATGCAACTTTACCTCATCTCTCCAAAATAACTCAGCAATAAGCCTCAACTATTGGTGGCCTTGTCCTACACCTGGATCTGCACAACTAAGTGTAGAGTTTAATATGAGTACAACCGACCCCATGTACTCAGCAAGTATCATAACTAACCTCGGCGAGGTAATAGAAGCAAGAATTATAAATGATACTCGCTAATTACCTATACAGTTCATAAATTCCAACAGGTATAGAATAGTAATATGATCAAGTCATGAATGGCATATAAAACCACCTTGGTGCACAGAATAACTTAACGTACTCTGCTCAGTCAATCCAGCATAATAAGAAGATATGCAACAAATAAGGTAAACAACCAAGGAAATTGCAAGTAAAGATGAACTGCAATAACTAAATCAAACACTGGTCAGCCTTTCCTCAGAATCTCAATAACCGAACAAAACTATTGATCAGCTTTCCTCAAACCGCGTGTACATCGTCAAGAAGGAACATGAGAGGGACAACCTATGGGGAATGATCCATATCCACATGTTGCACGGATAACTCACGTGTTTCATGAACAAATCACGCGCTAATAATAGCAACCGCATGGATACCTCGCGTGGTGCATGGACATCTCACGTGCCAATAATATCAATATCTCGGATCCGCGCGAATAAATCACGTGCTGCACGGACAACTCACGTGCCAATATCACAATCTGCCCGGAGTCACAAACTCAACAGCATAATCCTCCTGGCGTGGTCGTAGGATCAATATCACAATCCGCCGGGCATGGTCACAAGATCAATGTCACAATCCGCCCGGCGTGGTCATAGGCTCAATATCACAATCTGTACGGTATGGTCACATGCTCAATATTACAATCCGCCTGGCGTGGTCACAGGCTACCAGTCCAGTCCATATCACATAGAAAATAGATATACAAGAACACATGTACATGATCTATGAACATCAAATATCATACTCCTGGACTGGTATAAGTGACATGCTAAAGTGTATGCATCTGCAAAGTATGTTATCACAACTCAATCAGGCTTATACCTCACGAAAGTAGCAATTATCGGGATAAATCAGGAGATTAACCTCTATGTAACCTCAAACATGGTATAAATAGATCCGAAAAGGGGTACAGATAGGAGAAATATCACAACATGAAGCTTCGCAATGAACTCAATGTATATAATAGCCTACGCACTACTCCAAGCATGAATAAATACCCCGGCGCACGTACATAGGCTCAACCTCACACATGTGCACCACCCATAGCACGTAGATATCTCAAATAACTCAAGAAACTAGTGCCTCAATCAAGTTTAGGTAAGATATACCTCAAGCAAGCCCAATCAATAATCTAAGAAGCCCTTCCCGCATGAATCATCCTCTTGACGGCTCGCATCTAACCAAATAACTTAATATCATAAATACAATCCATACAAAATAGTTTCAAATGATAAAGCTAAGGTCTTGAATGAATTATCCAAGTTAACCCAAAAAGTCAACCCCGGGCCCGCACCCCAGAACCTGACAAAACTCAAAACTCCCAAACACCCTTCTGATACGAGTCCAAATATATGTATTCTATCCAATTCCAATCTCAAATCGACCCTCAAATCATCAAATCTCACTCTCCAAAAACATAGTCCAAAAAATCCCAAATCCCACCTTTAGGTCATACAAATTAGGTGTAAAAATCTATGGGTAACCAATATCTAACACCAAGATCAAGTAAGGATTACTTACCCTTCGGTTGTGCTGAAAAGCCCTACAGATACCCCCTAGCTGAGCTTCACAACTCCAAAAATGAGAAAATGACCAAACTCTTTGAATTATAAAACCTACAAGTGATTTCACATATGCGTATCAAAATATCGCACCTGCTACGCCACTTCTTTGGTCCATTCCTCGCATATGTGAGGTCCACTTAATATCCGACTAACGGCACCTACGGTCACCAAGCCACATCTACGGTCGCGCTTCTGCGCGTTCAACATCACAGAACAGTTTCGCATATGCGCCCAAGCTTACACTTTTGCAGTCCAAGCCCCCCCAGACCAGCGTTGCTTTTGCAGCCCAATGTGTGCATTTGCGGACTCTTACCTGCGGCCGTTCCTTCGCAGGTGCAAAAGCACCAGAAATCAGAATCTTCCAGCAATGCAACTATGTCCAAAAATGATCTGAAATCAATCTGAAACACACTCGAGCCCCTCAGGACCCCGTCTAAATATACTAATCAATCCCAAAATACAATACGGACCTACTCGAGGCCTCAAATAAAACAAAACAATATCAAAACCACGAATTGCACCACAAGACAACCCTAAGGAACTAAACCAATTTTTCGAGTTTAAAACTTATGTCGAACAAGCCTAAACAACTCAGAATGACCATATATTTTGCATGCAAGTCCCAAATGACATAACGGACATATTCCAACTACCTGAACCTAAATCCATACCCGATATCCACAAAATCAACTCTCGGTCAAAGCTATCAACCTTTTAAAACTTCAATTTTCCAACTATTTCGAAAAAGCACTTATTCAACCTACGAACCTCCAAATCCAAATCTGGATATATAATTAAGTCCAAAATCAGCATACGAACCTATAGGAATAATCAAAACACCATTTTGAAGTCGTTTACACAAAAGTAAAACTCCGTTCAACCTTGACAACTTAAGTGTCCAACCAAGGTACTAAGTGTCCCGATTCAATCCAAAACCTCCCACCAAATCAACCATCCCCGTAATTCATATAACCATAAGTACCCATATGTAAAGCTTAAAATAGGGGAAACGAGGCTAAAATACTCTAGACGATCAGTCGAGGGGTTATATTTTGAATAATCTAAAAATAACGTCTCTCTCATCCGAGGGATAAACATACCCAAAAGCTCATATAAATAACTATGTAGGCTGACGAGGCCACCATGAACGTCTAGAACCAGCAATACAAAACTAAGCATGTACACAGGGGTGGCAAGGCCACAATAATGATACACAAAATACATAGGACTCATCTACAAGCATCTAAAGATATTTGAACTATATCATATTTGGGATAGGGCCTCGACCTACCCATTAAACATGTTTATATAAAATGGACTCCAAGGTCTAGACCTGGTAACTATAGGGAAGTGGAGCTTACCAAATAATGTTTGGCTCTATTGGGAAGGTCTATTCAGCTATCTATCAGGCCACCATGAACGTCTAGAACCAGCAATACATAACTAAGCATGTACACAGGGCTGGAAAGGCCACAATAATGATACACAAAATACATAGGACTCATCTACACGCATCTAAAGATAGTTGAACTGTATCATATTTGGGATAGGGCCTCGACCTACCCATTAAACATGTTTATATAAAATGGACTCCAAGGTCTAGACCTGGTAACTATGGGGAAGTGAAGCTTACCAAATAATGTTTGGCTCTATTCGGAAGGTCTATCCAGCTATCTATCAAGACATGAAGCCATGAAA
The DNA here is from genome assembly GCA_000715115.1 of Nicotiana otophora. Taxonomy (NCBI): domain Eukaryota; kingdom Viridiplantae; phylum Streptophyta; class Magnoliopsida; order Solanales; family Solanaceae; genus Nicotiana; species Nicotiana otophora. Next base: position 6,037 of record AWOL01S0325153.1, on the reverse strand, counting down.
TGCAGCATCCCCAGCAAAAGAGACGTTAGTATGTAAGGCAATAGAATAACTGTAAGCTAAAACTAAACTGATAGTATAATATCAATCGTTTGCTTTCTTGACTGAAAGAAGACAACACTTAATTGAATATAAAGTCCCGATAAGGGAGAATACTGTAACTCTTGGGACTAGGATAATGTACATAAATTCAGAAATATGAACTTCTCTTTATGTCTCGTTATTAAACACAAGTAATTACGGGATCATCCCAAAATAAAGGAAAGGTTTAGCCTTACTTAACATACCTTTTCAATCTTCTCTTAAATTGTCAACAAAGCTCAATATGACCTTCTTACGTCTACAATGAGTAAACCAACTTTGTCGTCATTATATAGGTGATGTAACTCTCATATTTTGAAACAAATATTCTGCAAGAAAATTGATAACACCTCCCCTATTGGTACTACATCCCATAAGTTACTAAAAGTCAACAAAAAGCCTAAACAACAATAATATAATTCACAATTATCTCTCTGATTACTTCAACAACTATTTTGAGCGGCAAGCTCGATCAACTATTAACCAAATATAGTTTTAATCCAATTCCTTTTCCATGAATCTGCCTAAAACATCTATAACATCATACTTATGCTTACCATATCATTTTCAGCCCAAAACATCATAAGCAAATCTTCAAAAATAGTCCACACACCTAGCACCTTAATCTTTATTGTCAGCCTCTTATTTTTCATATTTTCTTCTTCAATTAACTTAATTATCATATAGATAAGCTTAAAGCAGTAGCCATAAAATAATCAAACTATTACTAACAATATCCAACCACAACAAACTATATAGATAGCCTCAACACAACCCACAAAAAAAGATAATGATTCCTTATGCCATGTCAATTAGTATCTTATAGATTTTCACTCAAACAGCTCAACCAACACATGATTAATCTTAAACACAACTAAGAACATGATTTAATTACCTTAGGAAGTAGATAAAAATTGAAATCCCTAGCTGGTGTAGCCCACAACAACCTTCAATCACACCACAACACTCTATGAGTTGTATTCTCTTCTTGAATCAACTTTTGGTGTTCAAGTTGGGTGTGTAAACACTTGTATTTTGCATTGAAACTCTAATATATAATATGGAGTTTGAAGAACCCTCCAAAATAGCCATAATATAAAGAACTACTATCTAGCAAGCACCACAATATTTCTAGCATTAGATTCATGTTTTTATCTTTGGTTTTCACTCTAGAATCATGCAGACTGCTTTAAGAGTGCTTTGAGAGATATAGTGTCTGGTTGGGTCGATACAATGAACCCAAATGATCCTTTCCCCGATCTTTAAAGGCTGGAGAATCATCCATCGCCTAAGTGTGACCCATAGGTGCTGCCTGTGCAGTCTCGTACAAATGTGAATATCTCTCTATTTCGATGTCGTATTGATGAAAGGCTTAATGAGATAGAAACTAGACTTGTATACCTTCAATTTGATAGGCTGATTACCCCGTAATTCTTATTATATTAAGACAAAAGATCTACTATATATGACCTAATTTTCAGCACATTTATGAATGTAACTTGTGATGACCTTTGCCAACTTTTGTTTCACAACTCACTTTACTTCAAAAAATAACACACGACTATCATACAACTAAAATATATTATAACATAACCTCCTTATCATATTACGAACCCTATTCTCACCCCAAAAGTACATGTTATAACATTCCCAACTTGTCAACTTTTGATGAAACTTATTTTCTTCAATTTGTTTAGCTTCTAAGCCTCCCAACCCTCTTGGTGCTTGTTATTAACGATCTTAAATATTTGTAACCTTCGAGGAAACATGATTAACTTACTTTATGTACTTCCTAAGATTATCTCATTTCTGAGCTTACATAAATTGACTTATGACGTACTCTTACGTACGAAAACAAGGGGTGTTACAGGGACATTACATTTGGAGCTTTGTACAGAAAGTTATGGCCGTTGCACTAGCGGTTGTTCGGGAAAAGTTGGGAAACATATTTCAAAAGTTTGTTCATCACGAGTAGTGCTTAATGGCAGAAATTGGAAAGGATAAAATAATGCAAGATATTTTGTGAACAGTGATTGTGAGGTTGTTGACCACGATCGCGAACAAACACGACTGGCAGAGCTTTAAAACGTCTAATTCCGGGATTTTGAGTATATTTTCTTCACTTTTTGTTTTCATGGAGCACAAGTAAGGCGATTTTGGAGGAGATAAACAACCAAATCATGAGGGTAAGTAAATTCGTTTTTTGTTCTGATTATATATTTTGTTTTTTCATGAGTTATTAAATCAAGGATTTCAAGAGAAGCAATTGGGGGGTTTTGACTTGAACCTAAGAGAATAAATTTTTGGGGTTTTGGAAATGAAATTGAGGTATTATATATTCGGACTCGTATTCGAATGGGTATTCAAGATTTGTGAATTTTGTCAGGCTCCGGATGCAAGTTCGGGTTGACTTTTTGGTTGATTTTGAGTGTTTTCTTAAAGCTGTTACCTTTATCATTTGGATTCGATTCCTATGGCATTATTTAATGTTATTGAGTTATTTTGGGCTAGATTCGAGTCATTCAGAGGTTGATTCGTGCGGGAAGGCTTTTTAGAGTGTTATTTTCGCTTGTTTGAGGTAAGTGTCTTGCCTAGCTTTGGTTGAGGGAATTTTTCCTACTAATTGTTATTGTTTACTACATGCGGGTGTGATGTATATATGAGGTGATAAGCGTATATACATGTGACATGGATATTCATGCTAGGAGGAGATTCTAGCTTACTCTATGCCTTATTTGGTTGTGTATTTTCTTAATTCAATGTGTTATTAAATTAATCGACTTTGTGAGTACTATAAACCATGCTAGAGGAATGTTGAGGCTATTGATACCTTATGTTGAACATGGTGAACAAATATGGAGACTTATGTTATATTTGCCTTGGGGATAGATACACGTAAGCTATGAATACACATGCAGATTTGATCTTGTAATGTGCCTTGATTGGGACGTGTATACTTGGTGATGCATATGTGATTCTTTGAATAGCTACTTGGACTTGGTTGCTAATCTTGATTTAACCATGATTATGCTTTATCCACTTTTTTGTTGTTATCATGTCCTTGTGTGCTTTATTGATGAGCTATGAGAATGTGCCTCTTGATGATAATTTGTTATTTTGCATGTTGTGGCACATGTGGATATGTTGTGCAGATTGATTGTAGATGCACATGAGGCAACATAAGGGAGGCATTTCATTTGTGTTGTGCATGCAGCGAGATAAGGGTGGCTAGATGTGCGTGCAATGGCATAAAAATGGTGTTTATTGATGTGAATATGGCGAGATAAGGGTGGTTTATAGGCGTGTAGCAATATATAGGAAAATATTCATTGTGAGCTCACACTGAAAAATAAAGGTGGCATTGTGGGGATATTATGTGATAGCCCAGGGGCGAGTTTTATTGATTATGTGTGTGTGGTGGTACAAGATGGGCATTCTTATTGTGCTTATGATTTTATTGTGTGTGTCATGCATTTTTACATGATATATTGTGTTGTTTCTAACATGATAATCTATGCTTATATTATTACTTGATGACTTGGTTGCCATGATGGTTTTATCCACGTGGAGTTGATATCTCATATTCCGTTGAGTTGTTGGTAGCATATTAGATTCACAAGATGAGAAAGTTGTCATCATGTAGTAATATATTTAATTCTTGATAAGTTTATTTGAATGTGTTATTTGGAAATTGATATGAAATCGAATTATATTGTGGCAAGAGGTCTTTACCGTGCGAGTGCGACTTATGTTGTGGAATGAGATCTTTGTCGTGCGAGGATGATTGATAATGTGGGCACGAGGTGCCATGTGTGTGCAGTTCAATTTGATGACTTGTTGTTGAAACTAAGCTTTTACTTGTATTGAATTGCTCTCGCTTGTTCTGATGAGATTTTAGTTATTGCTTTTCTGCTATTCATCATGTTTCCAATCTTTGATATATTGCACGGGTTATTTGACAAGTGAGAATATTTTGACTTAAAAACATCGTCACTACTACTATGAGGTTATTCAATATACTTAATGAGTACATGAGATCGGTTGTACTCATACTACACTCTTACACCATGCATGCAGATTTTGGGGTTGAGTAGCTATAAAGACGGAACTTGCATTGGAGATATACTAGCGTACCAGATTCATGCTACCCTTTTGTTCATGATGGCTTAGGATTTCATTTCAATTTATGTAATTTCCAAACATATGTTGTATTTATTCAACCTTATTGATGGTAGGCTATAATATCGTATTTTAGTCACTTATTACACTCTAATTTACAGCACTTTATTCATGTTTGAGCTTTAATCGATAGTGTTTTACTCTTATTGTGTATTTTATGCCTTGTAGGAGTGATTCCGCGCTATGTAGATGTTATGGAATGAATTCGATCTATTTGGAGCTTTAAAGTCTAAGTCAAATCCCAAAGGATTAAGTCGGGATTGTGTTCGGGGGTCGAGGACCAAGTGTGGTCGTCAAAAAATGAAGTTTGGTCCGTACTCTGAGAATTCCCCACTGCCGCAGCGCGTGGGGCAATCCTCTGCTGTCTGTCTGAAATTAGCTCTCTGGAAATCCCCACTAATGCCCCGCATGGCGCGTCTCCCCATGTGGCGCGCCAGTGCAATGTTTACAGAGTTATTTTACTATTTCGGCGAGGAGAAGGTGATTTCATCTGGGCCCGACCCTACTTGGTATAAATACATGGAATAACATTATTTTCTTGATTTTTGACACATATTCAGCCTAAGTAGGTTAAGGTGGAGTTGGAAGAACACGAGCACAAGGATTTCATCATTCCTTCCTCACTCAATACACGAGTTTGGATTGAATTTATGTTTTCCTACACTTTAACTTTATTTGTGATGAATTGCTCCATATCTATGAAGTAGTTCTCTTTAGGGTTTGATGGATTTGGTGCATTGATGATTGTTTGTGGATTATAACTCTAGTTATATGTATTGAAGCATTTTTGCATGATTTAATCGTTACATCTATATTCACTTGTTCATGTAATCCACAGAGGCATAACTTGTGATATCTTTGCATTATATTGTTGGTTGAGTTCATTAATTCGTCTTATTAATCGAAAGAGGCTAGTTGAATCATTGATTAAACCTAGCTAGGAGGATAATCGAGTGAGGTTCTCCTAACGACCAATCCACTACACATTCTTGCATATCTTCACATTTATAAATTGGTTCATCTTGTGAGGTTAAACTCAATCGAGAGAGGAGTTTTTGCTGAACATTTGAACTAATAATTGAGTGAATTTGATAGACTTACTTAAACATTAGAAGTGAATTATCTAGACTTAGATCCCAAATAATTATCTTGCACCTATCGTATCAACCCCTACTTTCTCCCATTGATAACTTCCTTGCTTACCTTTGTTGCGATTGTCATTAGTCAATAGGATTCTTAGTGAATTGTAACTAGAAATCTCAATTGTTGATCATCTTGGATAGCAATCAAGCTAGAAACTACAACAATACTATTTAAATTCAATCCTTGTANTTGCTTACCTTTGTTGCGATTGTCATTAGTCAATAGGATTCTTAGTGAATTGTAACTAGAAATCATAGAAATCTCAATTGTTGATCATCTTGGATAGCAATCAAGCTAGAAACTACAACAATACTATTTAAATTCAATCCTTGTAGATACGATATTATACTATACTATATTTGACTAGCGAGCATAATTTAAGTGTGTGTTTCGAGCTTGACAAATTTTGCCGGGGATTAGTAATCAATAGTGTTTGAAATAGTTTGTAGTGCTAATTCAGGAATGTTTTCTTTTTATTTTATTTATTCCCTTTTTACGTTTGGTGTTCTTTGGTTGTGCGTAGGTTATAGGTTAAGACTGGTGTATGACTCGAGCTTCTACGAAAGTAGTGCTACCATACGAGCCAGAGTTAGAAACAAAAATGCGACAACTGAGGAAGGAAAAAGATCTCACCGAG
>AWOL01S0325124.1:0-13338 GCA_000715115.1 Nicotiana otophora | reverse complement strand
TAAATTGTGAAACAAATGAAGAGATGCTGTCTGTGGCTTTTATGGACTCGCCTGTATGAGCCAGCAATTTTAACTTGAACTTTACATGCTCTTGCCTACCAAAAGAAAAAATTCCTTATAATCCCAGACTCTAAGAAATAGCAATCGATGAACATCGTAGTTTGCTTTAGGCGCGATTGAATAAATTGTCGTGACTATGGGTACGGTTCCCATGGCATAGTTATGATACACAACCCCAATTCGAGTGTACGTTTCACGTGACTCGACCACAACTTCAAACAATAATAAAATAAGCATATTGTAAATCGCGGGTGCATTTCATGTGGCGCGATTTGTGATATGTGTCAAAACGACAAGTGTACGACATCGTAACTTGTTTCAAATAAATTCCATAAATATTAAAAGCGGTCAGAAAGCTAAAAAGCACAATAGATTTTAAATCAGATAATTAGGCCAATTATTAATAGTTGAGCGACCGTGTTAAAACCACGGAACTCGGGAGCGCCTCACACCTTTTCCCGGGTTAACAGAATTCCTTACCCGGTTTTCTGTGTTCGCAGACCATAAATAGAGTCAAATTTCCTCGATTTGGGATTTAAAATAAACCGATGACTCGGGACACCATAAATTATCTCAAGTGGCGACTCTGAAATAAATAAATAATCCCATTTCGATTATTGTCACTTAAATTGGAAAAACTCCCTCTCCCCGTTCGGGAAAAAGGAGGTGTGACACATTGCATTCATTTATACATGTACATTGACCCATGATCATATGGCGTTATATGCACAAATATTATATGTATGTGGGGTATGGAGAAAGGTTATGGCATTATATATGTATCACCACCTGATCAGTTGGTATACATTGATGGTTTCGCCCACAGAGGCCGAGATGATATGATGGGATACCCTCAGAGGCTTGATGATGTTATGTACTCATATACCTATACATTGTATGACATTTACACGCATATGCACGACATTATAAATATTTCACGATTCACAGAGATATGCAGACTTACATGTTGAGTTCTTTACACCATGTTTCTTTCATGCCTTACATACTCAGTACTTTAATTGTACTGACGTCCCTTTTGCCTGGGGATGCTACGTTTCATGCCCGCAGGTCTCGATAGACAGGTTGACAATTCTCCTAGTAGGCAATTAGCTTAGCGGAAGGTGTTGGTGCACTTCACTTGCTTTGGAGTTGCCTATTTGATCAGTATGATTTGAACATGTATTGATTGGTATGGCGGGGCCCTGTCCCGACCTTTATTACGTTTATGTACTGTTAGAGGCTTGTAGATAGATGACATGTATATGGATACTTGTATGGATTATCGGCCTATGTTTTGAGTGCACAAATGGTCAGGTTGGCCTTATAAGCCTGTATGTCACGTGTATAAGTTTCTATATGTTGGATCGTCCTATGTCTAGTATTCCCTTATATTTTATTCCAGTTATCTCATGATGGCCCTTCCGGCCCATTTACCTATGATGGTGTAATAAGAAAGATATGTTACATTAGTACTCGGTTGAGTAAGGCACCAGGTGTCCGTCGCGGCCCTCCGATTTGGGTCATGACAAAAGTGGTATCAGAGCAGTTCTGTCCTAGGGAGTCTCCAATCATGTCTAGTAGAGTCTTGTTTATGGGTGTGTTATGCACCACACTTAAAAGCAGAAGGCTACATGGCATTTAGGACTGTCACTCTTTCTTCTTACTCTAGATCGTGTGGTAGAGCTCAGTTGTAAGAATTCAAACTCCTAAATTCTATTTTATTCGTAATACAACGATACCTACATCAAGAAAGACAGTTGGTAAGAGATTGAATATCGTTGTGGAAGAGTTGAGTCGGTGGAACTCGATTTTGCATTATGCTTATGTTGAGTAAATATGAGGTCTTCAGTAGATCATATGTGTACTAAGACGTGTAAGCTTCTTGATAAGGAGCCCCAAGGCAAGAATATCTATCCATCCATATGGTAAAAAGAAATAAGAGAATTAGAAGGTAGATACAAGTTTCAGCAAGTAAAAGAAGCAAGATGAAGAAGGATACGAGGTACCTAGTTAATGAAGATTATCAGTATTTACAATTCTGCCAAAGAAATATAAACATTCTAAGTTACTTTCAATAGTAACACAGATATATACAATTGGCCACACCCATCTCAGTTATGCCCTATAGGAGTTAAGATATATAGTCTAAGAGAAGGATGGAATATCAGGATCAAGCTGGGGTTAGAGTAACCCCCAAATGGTGAATGGATTGTTATTATTAGCTAACATTTCCGAAGGATAGTGCTAACGTGGTAATAGATCTCCTTGTGAGACACCCAGATGGTGCACTCTAGATAGTACTGTCATGACCCGAAATTCCTACCTTCGGGACCGTGATGACGCCTAATATTTCACTTGCTAGGCAAGGCAACGTTAGAATAATTTTAACTTTTTAAACAATTAATCTTAACTAAATAGAAATAAAATCAATAACTGGAATAATATCTGAATATAGGTGAACAAACCAAAATAAATACGATGTCTAAATACCATCTCAGAAATGGAGTCATAAGTGCGCGAGTTTCTAGAATAATACAAACAAGGGTCTGAATAAAAATAAAGTTGTTTGAAAGAAAGCACATAACCAAAATAAAGTAGAAGGGGACTTCAGAGCTGCGAACACCGTGCAACTATACCTCAAGTCTCCACTGATAGCTGAATCCGAGCAAAATCTACAGTACGCCGCTAGGACCAACTCCGGAATCTGCACAAAAAATATAGAGTGTAGTATGAGTACAACCGAGCCTAACCTCGACGACGTAGTATCGAGGCTAAGGCAGGTCGCTTACATTAACCTGTACGCAATAATAATAATAATAATAATAATAATAATAATAATAATAATAATAATAATAATAATACTAATAATAATAGAAATAGAGGTAAGACAGGTAAATCATATCAATAATTGAAATTATTTCAGCAGTCAAAATCAATTATTTCTTTCTCATTCTATTGCAGTGTGCAACATGTTCCAACAATAAAATTTCTCAATAAAGCTTTTTTGCGGCGTGCAACCTGCTCCAACAATAGAAACTTAAAATATAATCCGTTACGGCGTGCAACCCGATCCCTCAATATATTCATTTTCATTTTCGTTGGGGCGTGCAACCCGCTCACAAATTAGTGTCCGAAATCTTCAAATATAGTCACAAACAATTCAATATACTCTACCCGAATCGTAAGAATTAATTCCATATGAAATTACTAATTTTCTGAATTAAAATCCAACATTCATCTAAATAATTCACAGTGGGGCCCACGTATTGAATCTCGGAAAAACTCATAAAATCCGATCACCCGTTCCGAGACGAGACCAACCATACAAAAATTATCAAATTCCGATGTCAAATGGACCTTAAAATCATATTTCGTTTTTGGAAAGTTTTACAAAAATTCCAATTTTCTTCCATCTAAATCCGAAATAAACGATGAATATAAGCATGGATTTATGAAATATAATCACTTTCAGGTACAGAACACTTACTCAAGTCGAAGTCGTTAAAAACCATTTGGAATCGTCCAAATCCAAGACTCAAAACTAAACAATGAGTAAAAATGGCTAACACCCGATTTTTATATGTTCTGTTCGCATCTGCGGACCTTCACGTCGTAGAAGCGATTGCGCGAAGGGAACTGCAGAAGCCCGAAAGATTGAATTTGCGATCATGGCACCGCAGAAGCGGGCATCACACCTGATTCCCAAGTTTCGCAGAAGCGAAGCTCCTCCCCTGGCCTCAAAGTCGCGGAAGCGATACTGCCTCCATAGAAGCGATCACGCACCTGCGGCCAAAATTGTGCAGGTGCGAAACACCAGAACCAAACATGCAAGTTTTTACCAATATGGTCTGAAACACATCCGAAACTCACCCGAGCCACTCGATACCTCGTTCAAATATTCTAACAAGTCCCGTAACATAATACGCACTTACTCGGAGTCTCAAATCACGTCAAATAACGTTAAAATTATAATTCACACCTCGATTCGAACTTTTAAGTTTCAAACTTTACAATTTACAAAACTCGTGCCAAAACGTATTAAACGAATTCTGAATGACTTCAAATTTGGAGCACAAGTCAAAAATGACATAATGGAAATATTATAATTTCTAGAATCGGGTTCCGACCCCGATATCAATAAAGTAAAATCCGCGGTCAAACTTTGGAAATCTTTAGCCTTTCAAACTTCTAGTTTTCAATAAATGGCGATAACTCAAGCTAGGGACCTCCAATATCAATTCTGGGCATACGCCCAAGTCCCAAATTACGGTCCTACTAGAACTGTCAAACTACTGATCCGGGTCCATTTGCTCAAAATGTTGACCAAAGTCAACTTAAGTGAGTTTTAAAGCATTATTTCACATTTTTATCATTGTTTCACATCAAAACTTTTCGGAAAAATACATGGACTGCGCACGCAAGTTGAGAAAATATTGAAATGTGTAATTTGAGGTCTCATAACACAGAAATAAATGTTTAAAATTAAATATGACATATTGGGTCATCACATTCTCCACCTCTAAAATAAACGTTCGTCCTTGAACGGAATTAGTAAATTACCTGAGCTGGTAAAAAGGTGTAGATATCTACTCTGTATGTCTGACTCGGATTCCCAGGTAGATGTTTATACCAACTAACCTCTCCATTGCACCCACACTGAAGGATAACTCTTAGACTTCAACTGTCGGACCTGCCGGGCTAGAGTAGCTACCGGCTCCTCTTCATAAGTAAAAGCTTTGTCCAATTATACTTAACTGAAATCTACTACATGGGACGGATCACCGTGGTATTTACGGAGCATGGATACATAAAACACCGAATGAACTGCTGATAAACTAGGCGGTAGTGCAAGCATGTAGGCTACTTCACCCACCCTTTCAAGAATTTCAAAGGGTCCGATATACCTAGGACTTAACTTGCCCTTCTTTCCAAATCTCATTACACCTTTCATAGGTGAAACCCGGAGCAATACTCTTTCTCCTGCCATGAATGCAACATCACGAACTTTACGATCGGCATAACTCTACTGCCTAGACTGAGCTGTGCGAAGTCGATCCTGAATAACCTTGACCTTATCCAAGGCATCCTACCAAATTAATACCCAACAACCGAGCCTCTCCTAGTTCAAACCAGCCAACAGGCGAACGTCATCGCCTCCCGTATAATACTTTATACGGAGACATCTGAATACTCGACTGGTAGCTATTATTATAGGCAAACTCCGCAAGTGGCAAGAACTGATCCCAAGAACCTCCAAAGTCTATAACACAAGCACGAAGAATATCTTCCAATAAATGAATAGTACGCTCTGACTGCCCGTCTGTCTGTGAATGCAATGTTATACTCAACTCAACCACGTGCATAACTCACATTGTACAGCCCTCCAGAATTGCGAGGTGCAATGCGTACCTCGATCAGAAATGATAGACACGGGAACACCGTGAAGGCGTACAATCTCGCGGATATAAATCTCCGCTAACCGCTCTGAAGAATAAGTAACTACTACTAGAATGAAATATGCTGACTTGGTTAACCTGTCCACAATGACCCATACTACGTCAAACTTTCTCTGAGTCCGTGAGAGTCCAACAACAAAATCCATAGTGATACGCTCCCACTTCCACTCAGGAATTTCTAACTTTTGAAGCAAACCACCAGGTCTCTGATGCTCGTACTTGACTTGTTGACAATTTAGACACCGAGCTACATATGCAACTATATCCTTCTTCATTCTCCTCCACCAATAATGTTGCCGCAGATCTTGATACATTTTGACGGCACCCGGATGAATAGAATATCGGGAACTGTGGGCCTCCTCAAGAATTAATTCACGACACCCATCCATACTAGGCACAGAAATACGACTCTGCATCCGCAGAACTTCATCTTCTCCTACAGTAACCTATTTGGCACCACCGTACCGCACCGTGTCCTTAAGGACAAGCAACTGAGGACCATCATACTGTCGCACTCTGATACGCTCGTACAAGGAAGACTAAGCGACTGTGCAAGCTAGAATCTGACTGGACTCTGAAACATCTAACCTCACGAACTGATTGGCCAAAGTCTGAACATCATATGCTAATGGCCTCTCACCAACCGGAATATACGCAAGGTTGCTCATACTCACAACCTTTCTACTCAAAGCATCGACCACCACATTGGCCTTCCCGGGGTGATACAAAATGGTGATATTATAGTCTTTCAATAGCTCCAACCATCTTCACTGCCTCATATTGAGGTCTTTTTGTTTGAACAGGTATTGTAGACTACGATGATCAGTGAATACCTCACATGAGACACCGTAAAGGTAATGCCTCCAAATCTTAAGCGCATGAACAATGGCTACCAATTCTAAGTCATGAACATGGTAATTTTTCTCACAAACTTTCAACTGCCGCGACGCATATGCAATCACTCCGAAGATGTTGCTCATGCTTCTCTCGACTACTGGAGTAAATCAAGATGTCATAAATGAATACAACCACAAAGGAATCCAGATAGGGCTTGAACACCCGGTTCATTAAATCCATAAATGCTGCTGGTGCATTTGTCAGCCCAAATGACATTACTAGAAATTCATAATGCCCATACCGAGTCCTAAAAGTTGTCTTAGGGATATCAGATGCCCTAATCTTTGACTGATGATAGCCAGACCTCAAGTCAATCTTCGAAAATACCTTGGCACCCTGAAGCTGATCGAATAAGTCATCAATTCTTGAAAATGAATACTTATTCTTGATAGTAGCCTTGTTCAACTGCCAATAATCTATACACATCCGCATTGAACCATCTTTCATCTTCACAAACAACACTGGTGCACTCCAGGGCGAGACACTGGGTCTAATGAATCCCTGATCAAGAAAATCTTGTAAATGCTCCTTCAATCCTTTCAACTCCACCGGGGCCATATGGTATGGTGGAATAGAAATGGGCTGAGTGCCAGGAGCCAAATCAATATATAAGTCAATATCTCTGTCGGGTGGCGTCCTCGACAAATCTGAAATAACATACGTACTGGGATCGCAAATATAAGCCAAATAGGCTAGACACCCATTCTCGACCATATGCCGATCCTTCATATAAAAGATAACCCTGCTGCTAGAATGACCAGGAGTTCCTTTCCACACTAATCGAGGTAACCCCGGCATGGCTAAGGTCACCGTCTTGGTATGACAATCCAGTATAGTATGATAAGGTGACACCCAATCCATACCTAGTATGCCATCAAAATCTACCATGTTGATAAGTAGAATATCCACACTAGTCTCAAGACTTCCAATAGTAACCATATACGAACGATAAACATGATCTACCATAACAGAATCTCCCACCGGCATGGACACACATACAGACACACTCAGAGAATCATGAGGCACAACCATATATGAAGCAAAGCAGGAGGACACATAGGAGTAAGTAGATCCTGGATCAAATAAAACTGAAGCATCTTTATGGCAAACTGGAACAATACTTGTGATAATGACATTGGATGACTCGGCCTCAAGCCTCGCTGGAAAAGCATAAAATCAAGGCTGGGACCCACCACTCGGAGCTACATCTCTGGGACAGACTCTAACTGGATGGCCTCCACCTCCAACAACCTGACCTCCACCTCTAGTTGTCTGACCCCTGCTCCTAGCTGGTCGGGCGGGCGGTGGAGCAACCGGTGCTGGTATAATGGCATGAGAATCCTGCTGAGATCTGTTGCTCGACAACCTAGGGCAATACCTCCTGATGTGACCAATGTTCCCACACTCATAACACCCATCTTGTTGTTGTGGTTGTTGAAGCTGAAGCTGACCTGAACGGGCCGGATAACCGTTGTAGTGACTCTGGAGTGGTGGTGCACTGATAGGAGCTGGATGTGCACTAAATGTAGGCTTCCCAGAGGAAGGCATAATAGGACCATGACTCCCTGAAGCACCGAGAGATGCCTGAAGTGCTGAATAAAATGGCCTGGGAGGATGACCCCTACCATAAGTTCCCCTGCCTCCAGATGAGCCGCCTCTAAAATTACCAGAATGACGGGCTTTTTTATCAGACCCCTGCCCTCTCTCCTGCCCAATAACCATCTCGATCCTCCTAGCAATATTAGCAGCCACCTGAAAGGGAATCTCACTTCCGGTCTCCTTGGCGATCTGAAGCCTGATAGGGAGAGTGAGTCATCAATAAACCTCCTCACTCTCTCTCTCCCTCAGTAGGAAGTAAAGGGAGAGCATGACTGGCTAGATCCATAAAATGGGTCTCGTACTGAGTGACAGTCATACTATCCTACTGGAGACGCTCACACTGCCTACAGTAATTCTCTCTCAATGTGATAGGGAGGAACTTCTCTAGAAATAGCCATGAGAATTGCTCCCAAGTCAGTGCAGGCGACCTAGCTGGTCTGGTCAACCTAAAATCTCTCCACCACCTCTTGGCGGAACCCTTCATCTAAAATACAGTAAAATCGACCCCATTGGTCTCAACTATACTCATGTTCTGCAACACCTCATGGTAGCGTTCAAGATAATCCTGTGGGTCCTCAGAAGGTGTACCACTGAAGTGAACTGGAAAGATCTTAGTAAACTTGTCCAACCTCAATAAAGCCTAAGAAGACATGGCAGTCCTATCACCAGTCTATGCCGAAACAACTGGTTGAACTACCTCAACTAGCGGAGTTGACAGAGCCAGATACTGGGGAGCCATATGCTTTGGAGCGGGAGTAGTGGGAGTCTGTGCTCCTCCCCCAACCTGTGAGATGGCTAGTGCCACTAGAAATGTACCATTATGGGCCACGCCCTCCATAAGACTCACCAATCGGACTAGAGCGTCCTGAAGCACTGGAGTAGCTATGAATAATTCTGGGACCTCAACTCGTCCAACGGGTACAGTCTGAACTGGAACCTCCTCTTAAAGATCTACCTGAGGCTCCACTACGGGTGCTGTTGCTCGGGCTCTAGCTTGAGCTCTGCCTCTGCCTTTACCTCGGCCTCGGCCACTACCCCTGGTCATAGTTGTCACTGGGGGCTCTAGTCCCTGTCCGTCGGTATATGTATTACGTGATCGCGCCATCTGCGAGAGAATAAGAATTGAATGTTCAATCATCGATGATAAAATAAAATCGCACGACAGAATAAGAAAAAAGTGATATTGTTCCTAAACTTCATAGCCTCTGAGAGATAAGTACAGACGTCTCCGTACCGATCCTTTAGACTCTACTAAGCTTATTTGTGACTCGTGATACCTATGTAACCTACTGCTCTGATACCAACTTGTCACGACCCAAAATTCCCACCTTCAGGACCGTGATGGCGCCTAACATTTCACTTGCTAGGAAAGCCAACGCTAGGATAATTTTAACATTTTTAAAAATTAATCTTAACTAAATAGAAATGAAATCAACAACTGGAATAATATTTGAATTTATGTGAACAAACCAAAATAAATACGATGTGTAAATACATTCCCAACACTAGAGTCACAGGTGCACGAGCTTCTAGAATAATATAAACAAGGGTCTGAATAAAAATAAAGTTGTCTAAAAGAAAACACACAACCAAAATAAAGTAGAAGGGGACTTCAGAGCTGCGAACGCCGTGCAACTATACCTCAAGTCTCCACTGATAGTTGAATCTGAGCAAAATCTACAGTACGCCGCTGGGACCAACTCCGAAATCTGCACAAGAAGTGCAGAGTGTAGTATAAGTACAACCGATCTCATGTACTCTATAAGTATCGTGCCTAACCTCGACGAAGTAGTGATGAGGCAATGGTAGGTCGCTTACATTAACATGTATGCAATAATAATAATAATAATAATAATAATAATAATAATAATAATAATAATAATAATAATAATAATAATCATAATAACAGGAATAGAGGTAAGACAGGTAAATCATATCAATAATTGAAATCATTTTAGCAGTCAAAATCAACTATTTCTTACTCATTCTGTTGCGGCGTCAACCCGTTCCAACAATAAAATTCTTCAATAAATTTATATTGCGGCGTGCAACCCGCTCCAACAATAGAAACTTAAAATATAATCTGTTTCGGTGTGCAACCCGATCCCCCAATATATTCATTTTTATTTCCGTTGCGGTGTGCAACCCGCTCCAACAATATAATTTAACAACTCTTAAATGTAATAGAAAAACTACAATAAATACCACATCCAGTAAGAAAATATTAGGCAACAAAGCACACAATATTTATAAATTATTCATGAAATAAGTAATTACAAGTAGCAATTAATTGTGAAAATTAGGGAGAAAATAGGCAATTTAATTTCTAATATACTAATGTCATGTAGCAATTATAGCATGAATTCAAGACATAATATTGGACAAGGAATTTGAGAGAAATAATTTATATAATAATTAACTCATGATTTAAAATAATTTATGAATTTTAGATAAATACGTAAACTATCAATTTGATGACGTATAGGCATCCGTCACCTCGCCTATACATCGATACACATGAAATTCACGTAACAAATAATTCAAGGGTTTTATTTCCTCAAGTCCGGTTAACCACGATACTGACCTCGCTTCACAACCAAATTCAAGATTCCAATAAACCTTTGCCTTGCGAATTAGTGTCCGAAAGCTTCAAATCTAGTCACAAATAATTCAATATACTCAATACGAATCGTAGGGATTAGTTGCATATGAAATTACTAATTTTCCGAATTAAAATCTGAAATTCATCTAAAACAATCATAGTGGGGCCCACATCTCGAATCTCTGAAAAACTCAAGAAATCCGATCCCCCATTCTGAGACGAGTCCAACCATACAAACATTATCAAATTCCGATGTCAAATGGACCTTCAAATCTTAAATTTTATTTTTGGAAAGTTTTACAAAAACTCCAATTTTCTTCCATCTAAATCCGAAATAAATGATGAATATAAGCATGAATTTATGAAATATAATCACTTTCGAGTATAGAACACTTACCCAAGTCAAAGTCATGAAAAAACCCTTTCGAATCCCCCAAATCCGAGACTCAAAACTCATAATTGAGTAAAAATGGCTAACACACGATTTTTATGTTTTATGTCGAGCATTTTCGCATCTGGGGACAAATTTCTGCATCTGCAGACTCGCATTTGCGAGACAAAGCTCGCACTTGCGGAATAGGGAAGCCAAGCAGAGGACCGCATATGCGGACTTTCACGTCGCAGAAGCGACTACGGAGATTCGTGAAGGGAACTGCAGAAGCGCGAAAGATCGCATCTGCGATCATGGCACCTGCTTCCAAGGGTTCGCAGAAGCGAATCTTCTCCCCCGGCCTCAAAGTCGCAGAAGCAACACTGCCTCCTCAGAAGCGACCACGCATCTGCGGACAAAATTGCGCAGGTGCAAAACACCAGAATCAGACCTGCAAGTTCTTACCAAAATGGTCTGAAACACGTCCGAAACTCACCTGAGCCACTCGAGACCTCGTGCAAATATTCCAACATGTCCAGTAACATAATACAGACTTACTCAGGGTCTTAAATTACGGCAAATAACGTCGAAATTACAATTCACACATCGATTCAAACTTTTGAGTTTCAAACTTTTCAATTTACAAAACTCGTGCCACAACGTATTATATGAATCCGGAATGACTTTAAATTTGGCGCACAAGTCATAAAATGACATAACAAAACTATTTCAATTTCCAGAATCGGGTTCCAAACCCGATATCAATAAAGTCAAATCCATGGTCAAACTTTGAAAATCTTTAGCCTTACAAACTTTCAATTTCAATAAATGGAGATAACTCAAGCTAGGGACATCCAATTTAAATTTAGGGCATATGCCCAAGTTCCAAATCACGATACGGACCTACCGGAACTGTCAAAATACTGATACGGGTCCGTTTGCTCAAAACATTGACCAAAGTCAAGTTAAGTAAGTTTTAAAGCACTATTTCACATTTTATTATTTTTTCACATAAAAACTTTTCAAAAATATATACAGAGTGCGCACGCAAGTCGAGGAAATGCTAAAATATGCTATTCGAGGTCTCAAAACACAAAAATGAATGTTTAAATTTAAAGATGACATATTGGGTCATCACAAGTACATTCAGATATGAATACTAGAATTCTCAGAAAATACGGAGTGGAAATCCTAGAAGGGATAAATATTTACCTTAGTATGGATCTCATCCCTAGTAAAGAGAGAAGGTTAGGCGACCCGAAGAGCCAGTGAGATGGTGCAAGGGGAGCTAAAAGTGAAAGAATGTTTTATTGAAGTTTTTAGAATAAAATGATATACATAAATATTAGCAGGAGAATAATAAGAGAGTAAATGAAGCATTATGAGTAAGATGTGATAACTGAGTGATAACGGTAAACCAAAATATGACAGGATGACAGAGTCTACAGTCAAGTGAAGGGAAAGACAAGAGGAGACATGCTTTGAAACAATAAAAGAGTATAAGCCATAAAGTCATATCCTCATTTCGAGAAATAAGTTGGTGACTCCAACGTGATTACCAAAAGAAAAAGTTAAACTCCCGAAGTAATAAAAATCAGTATGGGCTAGTGAACAAGATAAACCGAACATGAATTAGGGACTGAAAGATTGTAAATAGTCGGTATCGTGAGAATTTCATAGGATCGCATTCTAGCGATAATGGAATGGATAACCGAAGAATAACCTTTAAAGGTCATTCAGGAAGATGCTTCCCTAAAACAAGCAATGTGAGCAACTTTAATCTTAAGGGACTATGTGTGCCAATTACACTAGGTGTCACCCTCGTGAATAAGAAATTTTGTTATCCTTGGTACAGAAGGGTAACCGCAAGGCGAGTAAGAGTCAGTGAAGATGTAAAAAAAGCAAAATATGAAGAGAGGGGGAAAGATGGTGTTATATGGTATTAAGTAGGAGTTATGTGGTTCAGGGAACTATGGAATAGTAAATAAAACATGTGATAAAAATGAGAAAGGGATGAGATTTCACTTATTCAAATCCCACAGATAGGTTACAGTAATGACCCGGCCGATCGTTTTGAGTATTACAATCCCGTTTCCCCATTTACTGCTCAAATTGTACTATACAGTTGTGGTGTGAATTGTCGGGGTAAATGGTTCGGGTCCGGTGAGGTTTTGGAATGAATTGGAATATTTAGTTTCAAGGTTTAAAGCTTAAGTTAAAATAGTGACCGGGGCATCGACTTATGTGTAAACAACCCCGGAATGGAGTTTTGATGATTCCAATAGCTCCGCATAGTGACTTTGGACTTAGGAGCGTGTCCGAAAAATTATTTGGAGGTCCGTAGTAGAATTTGG
>AWOL01S0325008.1:0-15016 GCA_000715115.1 Nicotiana otophora | reverse complement strand
TCTCCTTTAATCAAATGCCCAGGGGAGCAAAAGGACCCTTTCTTTTGGACAAATTCCAAGTTCCTAGTATTAGAACTAGGTACGACAAAGCGAACTTTTTTGTTAGTTAGATATACTTTGTATCTTCACAGAGATTGATAATTTGATCACATGTCTGTATTTTTGCCTAGTGTTGTAATCTATGGAGGTAAGGCAATCCTCCCTCCTTTATTATAGGTATATACAACACACCCAGACTCACTGAAAAATTTAATTTAAAAAAAAAGACTAAATAAGCAATAGTTAATGATAATAAGGTGATTAAAAAGACAAGCAAAAGAAAAAATAATCTTATTGAGATTTGCTATGAGCCACAATGTTGCCAAATAAAGATCGATAACCCAACTTGACAAGAATGAAATATAATAGCTTATAGAAATGATTAAGTTGTGTAGAATCGTAATGAATTATAAGTGAGGAAACTGAAGGTATTTATAACCTAAGCCTAACGTTCATATGCCTATTTACACTCTTGCACGTTGCTTTAGGTGGTTAGCAACCTTCGAGATACTCGCCGGTTGTGGAATAATATCAGGCGNTTTTACTAACAAGATTGTTTTTAAAATACTCTCTCTTAGACTAAATCCTCTGTTAACAGGATTAATTTCTCCAAACCAAAGTAATTTTATTAAAGAAAGGCTGATTTCTGAAAATGTGTTGTTAACTCAAAAGATTGTTCAATCTATTTCTCAAGTTAATAATTATGGAAATATTGTTATAAAATTGGATATGACCAAAGTATATGATAGAATTTCTTGAAACTTTATCACTGTTGTGCTTAGAAAATTTGGTTTCTCATAGTATTGGATTAATTTGATAATGAACCTTCTCTTTGGTATTCGGTACTCTTTGATAATTAATGGAAATAGAATGGGTTTCTTCACATCTAGTCAAGGACTAAAACAAGGTGATCTATTATCACCATCACTTTTTATCCTTGCGGCAGAAATTTTCACATGCTCCTTCAATAATCTATTTTTCGATTGCTCTTATGTCCCCTTCTCTATGCCTTCCATTGATACTAGTATTAATCATCTTGCATATGCAGATGACACTGTTATATTCACCAGTGGTAATAATAATTCAATTAATCTCATTATAGATGTCATTAGGAAGTATGAAGATATTTCTGAGCAAAAAGTCAATATTGATAAGAGTTTCTTTTTAACTGCTCCTAATACTTGTGCCAATAGAATTAACAGAATTAGAAATATCACGGACTTCATGGATAAGAATTTCCCTTTTAATTACTTAGGTTGTCCAATTTATATTGGTAGGAAGAATATTGCTTATTTTGATTGTTTGGTAAACAAAATTATTAAGAAATTAAATGGTTGGCAAGGAAAAAACCATTATCTTAATAAAACATGTTCTGCAATCATTGTCTATCTATACTCTTTCTGCTATGTCGTCCCTCTCCCCCCCCCTCCCCCAAGGTACTTTTAATCTCATTGAAAAATATTTTATTAATTTCTTCTCGGGTCTCTTTGGTAAGAAAAAGAATTTTTATTGGAGATCTTGGAAGAAGCTATGCTATCCTTTAGATTAGGGAGGTATAGGTATTAAGAGAATGAAAACTTTTGATAACATGTTAGCTGCTAAAAGATGGTGGAGAATTAGAACAATTCCTTCTTTGTGAGCTGATTATATGAAGCATAAATATTGTGTGAGGTCTCATTTGGTGAGTAATTTTTTTTTTGATAAGGACTCACATGAATGGCAAAAACTGAGGAAAATCATAGACAAAATAAAACCTCATATCCTCTGGCTTATAAACTCTGGAAACTCGAGCATTTGGTGGGATAACTGGATAGGTAAGGGCCCCCTGGCAACTTTACATGATGATATCAATATTAATCTTAAGGTGCAGGTTAAAGAGTATATTCAAAATGGAAAGTGGAACAAGAATAAACTTGGAAGCATCTAAGAGACTATAGAACATATCATGAAGATTAACATTGGAGACCAGAACATTCCTAATCAACCTATTTGGGATCTCACAGAGAATGGTAAGTACTCAATAAAATCACTTACAATTTGCTCAAAAACAACAGAAACAAAGATCAATTACTACACAAGGTATGCCACTCTAACATTCCTTTTAAAATATCCTTCTTTGCTTGGAGATTATGGTTATCTAAACTTTCATTAGATGAAATCATTCTTAATTTTGGAGAGCACGTTGTTTCTAAATGTTCTTAACCATGTCAATGAGTCTATACAACATGTATTTATGGAAAATGATATAGCTAAAGAGATTTGGAATTAAGCCATTGGTGACCCGATGGGGATAAAACATGTGCAAATGCCTGTCAAAGGATGGTTCAATCACTGGTGAAAACAAAAATACAACAATGAAGTCCACAAACAGAATCTTCAAATTACTCCAACCATCATTTGTTGGGAAATTTGGAAGGCTAGATGTTCTTGCAGATATGGGGATTAAAAAAGATTCAACTATTACAAGATGAAGCAACGGATAGTTTGGAATATTCAAGCAGCTGTACAAAGAGCTTTCCCTAAATGCAAACTAATATTGCCCTGATTCAAATTCTGTGACGATATGATAAAATTACAGCTTGTTCAAGAGGTCATCATTGTCACTTAGTTGAAGCCTCCTCAGGGAACACTTAAGTTAAATACTAATGGTAGTTATATCCAAGGTAATGGTAAAGCTGGTCTCGGTGGCACTCTGAGAGATGATCAAGGTGACTTTTGAATGGCTATGCTATCCCAGCTAAATGTGATAGCCACAATGAAGCTGAAGCTCAGGCAGCACTGTTCGGGATTAAATGGTGCATACAAAATGGGGTCACTGATTTTACAATCGAACTTGACTCTCTTTTAGTGACAAACATGCTGAAGAACAACCATACTCAACACTACAAATTGCGAAGAACTATGGAGGAGATCTCACAGTACATGAACCGTGCCAATATCACTCCTACTCATTGCTATAGGGAAGCTAACCAAGTGGCGAATTTTTAGCAAAGTATGCAACTAATGCTATGGAGGATAATATCTACCTCTCCTTTAATCAAATGCCCAGGGGAGCAAAAGGACCCTTTCTTTTGGACAAATTCCAAGTTCCTAGTATTAGAACTAGGTACGACAAAGCGAACTTTTTTGTTAGTTAGATATACTTTGTATCTTCACAGAGATTGATAATTTGATCACATGTCTGTATTTTTGCCTAGTGTTGTAATCTATGGAGGTAAGGCAATCCTCCCTCCTTTATTATAGGTATATACAACACACCCAGACTCACTGAAAAATTTAATTTAAAAAAAAAGACTAAATAAGCAATAGTTAATGATAATAAGGTGATTAAAAAGACAAGCAAAAGAAAAAATAATCTTATTGAGATTTGCTATGAGCCACAATGTTGCCAAATAAAGATCGATAACCCAACTTGACAAGAATGAAATATAATAGCTTATAGAAATGATTAAGTTGTGTAGAATCGTAATGAATTATAAGTGAGGAAACTGAAGGTATTTATAACCTAAGCCTAACGTTCATATGCCTATTTACACTCTTGCACGTTGCTTTAGGTGGTTAGCAACCTTCGAGATACTCGCCGGTTGTGGAATAATATCAGGCGTTGTGAATATGAGTCAATCCAGAATATTTCGGAAACGGTTAAAGACCAAGTAAAACTTCGAATTATAGCTTCATTAATGGATCCCTGTCTCGTAATGCCTCACCGGGGCACCGCTTTCATTTTCCCGGAAATGAGTTATTGGATCTAATATATTTCTCATTAGGGCAAACTCCCGCTGCTTATTCATAACCAGGAATGACACTTATTCTTAGTAGTATCGTGTCGCCATGTAAACTATTCACGTGCTAAAACTAGATTTTTCCAATACAATTACAAATAGGATTTAAAAGATCTGAACTAATTAATGATAGAATAATCATTTCATAATTATATGAATTAAGTATCTGATGTTGGTTCCTCTATTCAGAAAAATTTAAGTAAAGCTAAAAAGTAACTCCTAGCTAGGTGTCTGTGGAATCTTGACTCTTATATATGGACATGCAGTACATAAGGTTAAGTTCCAAAGAGGAGACTAGCGTCATCAGAGGGTTGTGCCTTTATCCTCCAGATCAAGGTGGGATGCAGTCTTGTCAATATTATTTCATTGTCTCGGAAAAAGAAAAAAGAAAGAAAAAAAAAGGACGAATATATCTTATCATGTAAGAAAACTCTGGAACTTTTTATTTCGTGCTGACACTAGTTGTGTGAGGTATCTTTTTTATCTCACAAATTTGTGGATTCAGAATTTTGTAGACCAAAAAATATAAGATATGAGCCCACAAATTTGTGAAATAAAAAAGTTCTCATACAACTAATGTCAGTTGTGCGAGACACAACATAAAACTTCTGGAAAAACCTAGTTAACCTTGCAATTAAGATCATATCTAGAGAGACGCGTGTTTAATTAAGAAGACCTTACCTCCAAGTTATATTAGAGATAACTAGTGGTGGTAAAATGGTTAAAAGAAAACGGTTATCCACCCATATTATTCATTACAAAATGGGTTGGATAATGAACTGTTTACAAACGTATCAAATATGGATTAGAACCATATTATCCACTTAGAAAATAAATAATCAATGGATAACTAATGAGTTTAACTTTTACATTTGTAAAACCTCAAATTGGGGGTTTCTCAAGTTTGGGAGTTAAGGAATTCTCCCAAAAGTGATCATATTCAAGATGCCATGAATAATATGTATATCTATATTACCCGCCGGTTAACCTTATTAAATATGGGTCGGATCAGATAATTTATCCGTTTTTGTATTATCCATTTTTAACCCGCCCATATCTAACCCGACCCGCCCGTTTGTCACCCTAAATATAGCTAATTAATCCCTTGCCATGGGATCTCATAAACATATGACCAAAATCTTTGATGAAACGGAAGTATTACTCCTTTTATCACAAAAACAATGGCCGTGTTTGGACTTTGGAGTACGCAAGGGTCACATATTCATTGATTTTGTGCAAAAATTGAGTGCAGAAAATTTTATCACATTACAAGCTTAAAAAGAGGAAATTGTTTTTACTATATTTTAGAGAAGTCAAATAAATTTTCTTTAATTACATTATTTTCTAATGATATTGCTAAATAAAAATAACGATATATGCAGGGGCGTATACAAAAAATATTTATAAGCGGTGTCGGATTTAAATAAATAATAAATAAATATATATATATTATCTAATGCCATTCGTTTAATTGAATATTATTGCAGAGAGAAGCGTATGTTCAATTCTCTTTAGTCTCAAATTTTTAACAAAAATGCTCGCTCAAAAATGTTCAAAAAATAGAATGTCCAGGTCCAGCCTTGAACTTACGGTCTTTACAAGTCCAAATATGAACTTGACCAGTGGACCAAGAAGTACTCTTTACTAAGAATGAGCGGAATCATTATTATATATTGCTTCATTTCTACAGATATTAGTATAACATTTAATATTTTTTCCGGTGAAGCGAAACGGTGTCGCTTCTACCTTGTGCATCCGCCCGTGGATATATATATATATTATTTGCAGCTTAAGACTATGTAAAGTATACTTAAAAATTTTAAAAATCAATATTTAATCAATAAGATGAGTTTAAGTTATATACCTCGAATTAAAGTGTATATATATAACTTAAACTCATGTGTTATGTGTTTTTCATATATGATGGCTTAATATATCACACATATTTACTTTGTAAGGTTGAGGCGGCAAGTTAACATGAACCGTCGTAATTAATTTTGCAAGTGCGTCTGCAAGCATTAGGAACACTGGAGTTTGACCAAGTCTTTTCCCAAAAAGAGAAGATGAAGACAGTAGATCCGTTAACTTAGCTAGCTAGAGCTAGCCTAGGGTTGTTACCGAGTCTTTTATTTTTCCCTCTCAGAAAGAAAGATTCCATCGTACAAACATAGATAAGAAAGCAACAATCCTCCATCTTTTATGCAAACCAATCATGTGGCATTCACAAAATAACATCAAACTCTACTAAAACCGTAAAAATTAACAGTAATAACAAAGAAACAACAATAATAATATCAATTACTAGAAGAAGATGCAAAAAAACGAATTACATTTTTTTCCCTTCTTTTAGCTAAGCTAGGGTTTAACACCCACCCACCACCATCACATGGCTCTAGGAACTTGTGCTTCAATAGATTCAGGAATTATAAGTCAAAATATTGGACAGGAACAATCAAAAGGATCTCCAAAAAGATCTCTGCTTTCTTATTCCGCCAGTTGACTCTTTTGGCTTCCACTGATTTCTTGAATCATAACATCCATCCAAAAGGCCTATCATTTCAATCTAGTCTAGTGAATATTTAAGAAGAATCCGAGCCTTGATAGGGTGATTTAGCATCCTCCATATGCATGCACAGGGGGTTATATACTAGGACTATAGTCAGGTTTGAACTTCTTTTTTAGCCCCACCTCTTTTGCTGGATAAAACCTCCTTTCCAAAATGCTGCAAAATTTTAAAAAATTAAATTGTCAGCTCCTAATTAATTGTATACATGCATTATATTATATTATCCTCTATTGATCTATCTATAAGCTTAACCATAAATTAAAATACTACAATGATTTTGTCACTTGAATTACATACTAAGATAATGATGGATAGCTCACCAGATGTAGTGTAGGGCAGGGCTTGGTGTTACATTAATGGAAAGAACAAAAGTTGTTGTTGAGTCCTGACTGATTAATAAATTTTTGTCTTTGGTCATCTGCACCCCATAAGAGCTGTCCATTACCCTGAAAAAGATATGTACTTGTCCATGTTAGATATACATCAGGCATACTATTTCTCAATTGTATTCAACAGTAGGATCCATCATAGTATGTCTTTTAGGTTTTTGTCTAGTTGGTGATTATTTAAAGAGTTACCATATTCAATGAATATGCAATACCTGAGAAATGGAATTAGGAAAATGTGCTTGTTGAAACATGAGTGAAGCTGAATTATCCAAGAAAGGATAGCCACTATTATTAGTGTTAGGAATAACTTCAGCTGCCTGTGATGTAATGTTAGTAGGGCTAGCTTGCTGCATATTTGGCAGTGGTGTTCCCAATCCACTCAAACTCTGAAAAGAGATTAAAGAAAAAAAAATTCTGATTAATTAATACTGAAAAGTAGTAGTAATAAAACTACTAAATATTTGAAGAAAATCCATAAACTGAACTAAAAAATTTCTACCTGGTCAGGTCTGACCATGAGTGCTTCTAAGTCCATGCCAAAGTCATAGTACATTGGATTCAAAGAAGCAAGTTTCATGGAGAGAAACTGAAACATGGGAAACACAATAATATTAATATTTTAGGTAATTGAATGAGACAGTGAATTAATCATACAAGGTCAAATAAAGTATATTATTAATTACACTTATTATTTTTACCTCAACTTGGTTTTGCAAAGATTGGACATAATTGATTATCTCATCCAACATGAGGGCCTTCCCAGTTACCTGATCTCATTCAGGTCACATGAAAAATGTCAGAACAATTAAATAAATAAAGAAATTTATACAGACTACTTTTCTTGAAAAATTGTCACTTTACTGTACATATAAAGACAAATAAAAGACAAATTACTGAACTAACTTTGTTATTCACCTTGTCACAACCAGGAACAATAGATTGCAGTATCTTCATCCTTTCACTTATTTTCTCTCTCCTCACCTGAGATCATGTCACAAGTTAAACAGTAAGAAAACTGTTCCAAACGAATAATTACCATATATATATATAGAACATCAGTAATTAATTATTATCTTAGTGAAAAGAATTAATCCTATTAATTACAAAATGGCTAAAGGGGAAAAAGAAAATTGTACCCTTTCAGCAAGACTATGGCTGTCTGTTGCTTGACCCCTTCTTGCTCTAACATGAATGTAGCCTGTTGGAGCCTCTTCATTAGCTTTCTTCTCCTCTTTTCCCTTTTTCTCCTCTTTGGCTACTGATTGGCTATTGCTTTTCTTCTTTTTCCCATTATCAACCTGTTTTACATTCTAAGAAAAAACAGATATATAATTAATCCCAATTCAAATTCATCAGGAGAAAGGACAAGAACTTTATCAAGGAGATGAAAATTTATAGACATATATAGAAGAACTATATTACCTTAGAATGAGCAGAACTCATTGAGGAAGACCCTTCTCTGGATTTTCTTTTCTTGTCCATAGGAGTAAAATTAAGCTTATTCCTACTTTCTATTTTATCAGTGACAGAGGAAGAACCCATATCCAAGCTAACACTGCTGCTACTGTTGTTGGTCACAGAATTAGGCTCGTTTTGGCTAAGTGTAACATTTGTGCTTTGGTCAAGGCAATAGCTACTTTCATGAACAATCACATTGGCAGTTGGGAGCTGCTGAAAAGATTCTGGTTGGTAAAATTGAGTAAAACAATTCGGCACTGTAGAATTGTTTTGTTCCTCTAAAAAACCAGACATCTTAATAGGAGAACTTGGCAAAAAAACTGAGTCAAGAAGGAAAGGGTTTGTGTGCTGCAATTGGTATGAAAAAGCAGCCATCTTTTTTTAAAAATAATTCTTCTTTATTAGTAAATGATTTGCTTTAGAAATCCCAAGGGAAGGATTCAAGAAAATGATGGAAGAGAGAAATGGTAAACAGAGGTAGTAATCAAGAGAGAAATAAATATTATAATGAGTTTGAGAAAGTCCCAAAGGGTCAGGTTTATATAAACATAAGGAGAGAGATAGGACATCCAAATATTAGCTAAAAATACTTTCTAGCTCATTCCCATGCAGTTGCTTTGTATTTGACTGGTCTTATCAAGCTTTGGGAAGGTGGGGGCTATTAAATATGCTTAGCTTATATCTATATACAACTCTCTCTCTTTTTTTCCTTTTTTTTTGTATAAAATAATTTTCATTTAACATATTAAATAATTTAAGCTAGCAGATAATGATGTCAGAACTGTACAATCATTATAAATATACACAGTACCTTGTGTTAAAATTTCCTCAAACATCAAGGGCAACCGCAAGGGCCAATGGGAATTATTTATGGCGAACAATTATAATGAAGTGTCAGTTGTTTTTTTAGTCTTCTTTTTTTATGGCTCAGTTTTCCTTCCGTGAATCAGAGATGCAAACACTGGGGATATGATGATTCAAGCCAGTTATCTAAATGACAATTCACTAGCTATTTATTGCTGTTATTAATTGTACTTGTATTCGTCATCTTTTAATACTATAATAATAATTGTACTAATCTATATGCCCTATACTTAATCTATTGCTTCTAGCACTAATGCAGTTATGGCTGTGTGAGAAGAAAAAAAACTAGTAGTGTACCATGATTAATGATAAAATCTGGTGAGAAAGTGTATTACCTAACCATATATCTAACTAATTACATCTTATATAAAAGGGAACATCATATAACACGTCAAACATATACACCATATTTACCATTTGTATCAATACTTTCAGTAAATTTATCATCTGTAGCTATATTTAAATTTTATAACAAATTCATGAAATAAAAGATTAATTATTTTGAACTGAAATAAGAGAGCAATAAGCTCTCGTAAGTCAGTTGGTCATAGCGTCCGCTTAGTTACCGAAGGTCTTGAGTTCATCTTTCAACAAGAGCATCTTAATTTTTTTGTATTTCTGTATTTTGCCTTGGTTATGAATACAGTCGATACAGGTTGTATCATTTGTATATATACACCCCTGTATTTCGCCTTGGTTATAGTTGGTACATGTTGTATTCGTTGAATACATTCGCTCGTTGTATTCGTTGAGCGTTTGAATACAAGTGATGTAACAATTAAACAGTAGCTACGAATGGTATAATTACTAGGCTCTAAACTATAGTGCTTTATGAAAGTCTTGAGTCCATTTTTCAACAAGAGCATCTTATCTTTCTGTATTTCGCCTTGGTTACGAATACAGTCGATACAAGTTGTATCTTTTGTATACGCATTTCGCCTTGGTTATAGTTGATACATGTTGTATTCGTTGAATACATTCGCGCGCTGTATTCGTTGAACGCTTGAGTACAAGTGATGTAACAATTAAACAGTAATTACGAATGATAATTAGGCAAACTATAATTACTACGCTCTAAACTATAGTGTTTTATGAAAATTGATGTCATAAAAACTGATGTCAGGTATTTATACATTGAATTGGGCCAACGTGAATAAGCACATTTTCATACTCTTGCCAGAAAACCTAGCTATATATTTGAGTTTTAGCCTACAACTTGTGGTGGTAATAATAATAATAATAATAATAATAATAATAATAAGAGCAATAGGAAAATTTATAAGCAATTTATATATCTGAGTTTTAGCCTGCAACTTGTGGTGAGAAGAAGGTAAATAATAATAATAATAATAATAATAATAATAATATGAAAAATTTATAAGCAATTTACCTTTTTTCTATAGTACAGTTTAATTCTGAAATTTTCTTAAAAACACATGCAAAATCATCATATTATGACATTCAATTAAATTAATACCAAAATATAGCTCAATTCCTTAAATATTTAGCTTTCTGTGTAAACATTAATTCTCTATGCTGAATCTTTTCTACTTGATTAATGGCAATTCATATCCTAATAAGAGTAAGAATTTTGAGACTTTCTATCTTCACTCAAAATGTAAAATACAACTATAGGACAGTTCAGACCATTGATCGGTATTTGAACATTGTTGGGCTTTTGTCTTTGTCTAAGTCCAGCCTGTTCTTGAAGCTCATTCAGTCTTAAAACGTGAAACTACACATTTGATCCAGCCCCACAAACAAAATTTGTCCTCCTTACTATGTACTAGTATCAGTAGTTTCCGATTATAAGTTACAAATTACAATATTTGAATATGACATCTAGGGTAAAATCACCAAAGGATGTGGTGCAGCGGATGAAGCTGTTATTCCCATAATCAGAGGTCTCGGGTTCGAATCGAAAAATTCTTACGCTTCCCCCCGAATGGGGCCCTATATGGCGCGAATTCAGATATAGTCGGGGTTCCAATATGGGTACTGAACACCGTGTGAGAAACAAAAAAAAGGACATCTCGGATAAAAATGTCGCTTTCATTTGTGAAAAGATTAAAGGACAGTTGCGTAAAGTGAAACAAAATTTTACCTTTCTTTTCCTTTTACTAAGGCTCCATTTGGATTCATTAATCTGGAAACTAATGCTATTGCACACAAAATTGCTAATTACAAAATTTTTTTATAACCAGAAAATTCTGCTGTTAGCATCTCCGTGGTTGATGAATTTCAAATCATCTTTATAATTAAGTTCTCAACTTTGAGTCAATGACATTTGAGCTAAAAGCTCCAATTTTTGGGAAGAACTTTAAATCACTTATTCAGCGGGAAATTTCAAACTTTGGCACATTTTAAGTAGGTATATGTTTTCTAAATGTTTTATCAGTTATTAATTCAAGTCTAAATGATGAAAATTAAAAGGTGAGCATTTTTTAAGGAAATACTCAAGAAACTGATTAATAATAATGTATAATTAAATTTAGTAAATGGAACATAACT
The DNA here is from genome assembly GCA_000715115.1 of Nicotiana otophora. NCBI lineage: Eukaryota > Viridiplantae > Streptophyta > Magnoliopsida > Solanales > Solanaceae > Nicotiana > Nicotiana otophora. Next base: position 3,407 of record AWOL01S0325008.1, on the reverse strand, counting down.
GGAAGACATGAATTAGTCCCATCAATAAATAGTCAAGCAACTAAGCAAGCAAGTAGAACACGGCTACTTTTGGAAATCTGTTATAAACTGACTGAAAAATCGACAGCGGAGTTTCAATTTATACTACTTTAATTCAATTAGGAGTACGTGAAAAGAAAATAAAATACACCATAGTGTAAAGAGATATTTAATAACCAGGTCACCATTCAAATATCTACATGTAATCATCAAGAAATAAAATGAAATTTATAATTTTAAAAATAAAATAGATAGATAAAAATAATCTGATAGTGGAAAAATCTGTACACCAAAATGGATATTAGTTAACTCCAAGTAAAAACACCTAGATAATTAATCACCTTGAAGACAATAAATTAATTAATGCCTGTTGTCAAGATCGATGATACTCAAATGTGGCCTATTTGAATTTTAGCCTGGGGACCAAAATGGCTTTCACTGTCACACGAATCCTGGTTATTAACGACACAACACATAGTATGGTAAAAGCAAAGTTCTTCAGGTTAATCTTTTGGAGCCCCTGGGCCACCTAGTAATATGATTTCTTTCTAACAGTTCTTGTATTTTACTTCCTCTACTTGTTTACAGGGGGGAGCGGGGCTCAAGGGGATTCATCGCAATTCTTTCCACCCGAAAATTATAGTGTATATGTGAGATCAGGCGAGATATAACTCTCTTAATAAAAATGAAAATTATGCCTTCGCCTTTACTTGTTTCAACCAAATTGAAAGAGCAAAGCCTTTTGTCGTACACCAGCTATTTGTAATTTGCGTGCTTATCCCTTGACTAAGTAGTTTAAAGTGTGACCAGATACTACTAGGGACGTACTTTGAATAATCAAATATGTTCATGAAACACGCACCTAACAACTATGTTTTGCTATTGCTATTACTGTGTATTGGTGTAGTGCCAAGTTTAATTAATTAATTACACATTATTAGTGTATATAACCAATGTGTTACGAGAAACGGTGTGGCTTTGGGTTGTATCTCTCGCACGCAGATCTATTGCTGTCATTATATTGGGAGTACTTGCTCTTTCCCCCCCCCAAAAAAAAAAGAAAAAGTAAGTAAATTAAAAACATGTCTTNGTATCTCTCGCACGCAGATCTATTGCTGTCATTATATTGGGAGTACTTGCTCTTTCCCCCCCCCCAAAAAAAAAAGAAAAAGTAAGTAAATTAAAAACATGTCTTATCAAGTTATTTAATATTCATTGTAACATTTCACATAAAGATTCAACATTTTAAGGAAAGAGTTACAGATTCCTTTAGTAATTTCTGAGAGTACTGTCTTAATTAATTTTGATGGGACATTCTTTATTCCTAAACTTTCACATAAATTTATTTATTTATATCTTCAAGAAGTCGATTCAATAGGTTCAAATTAAATTGTTAATTTAAACCCCAATAACTTAAAAGGAATAAAATTCTGAACTTATAAACTTTAAATTTTACGCAATTGATTAACTTTTGCTTATGATCATATTAAATTTTCAAGGATTGGCCAACTGGGATCCAACCATGCATGAAATGCGGCAAAAATGTTAGTATTAAATATTAATACACCGAATTCTCTCCTGGATCTGATCAAGTACGATAACTAGCTCAGCTATGAGCTTTCAACCTCAAATGTGATACTCGTGGTCAAAGCTATGATACATATTATTTCAACACAATGCCTGAATCAATGCCCCTTCTGCGATATAATTGAAAACTCCATTTTTCAGTACTTCAGTTATCCCATATATTGTCTTGATATATATGTCAAAACATCGATACAGAAACAATAGTACTATTGCGAAGGAAGAACATTAAGACTTATAACTAAGCTATTACTAGTACTTTCGGAAAAATTTGATCCTATATATCAAAATGCAAATTAAACCATTAGACAACCCAGATTCCCCTATCTAGAATATAGTGGAGTAACTAAATATTTTGTACTGTTTGGATGGTTGTTACCGGGGCGGATAGAGAGCTAAGTGGGGGTTCAGCCGAACCCAATAGCTTCGGTTCGAACTATGTATTTGTTTTAAAAAATCTATTGAATATGTATAAATTATTATTTAGAACCCTGTAACTTAAAATAATTAAAATCTTGAACCCATAAGCTTGAAATCCTCGCTCCGCCTCTGGTTGTTACCTATCGTATTGTATTGTATTGTTACTTTAAATACAATGTTTATTTTGATTGTTACTTTAATTTTATTGTATCGTATTGTTAAATTCATCGTTATGTAACGATGAAAAGTGTCACTTTATGAAACGACAGATTTGGTGTGGTGACTTCGTTTCTTTGCTTTTTTCCTCTCACCTTGCCCTTCTTTATTATTAAATAATCATATTCTACTCTTTATCCTACTTTTTTATATAATAATTCTACTCCGTATCTTATTTTTTCTTAGTAATATTGCAAGTTTATTCTTCATATTGTTAGTGCGTGACATCATGAAACGATGGCAAACGATACAATCTATCCAAATATTGTATTCATCAAACAATACAACAATACAATACGATACATTATGAAACGATATGTAACAACAATCCAAACAAGCTAAGGATTGTGGTGAGATGGATAACATCCATGCACCTTTAGCCAATAACTTTCGGTTCGAGTCTAGAAAATAAAAACGATATTTTTTCCACGCATACTATTTTTTTATTTTTTATTTTGGTCAAAACTAGAAAAATTTATTTAACCTAGTAAGCAATATATATACAACCAGCTCATTTAGACTCTGGAGCTAGATCAACAAAAATAAACAATGGACTCTAAGACTATTTTTGACAGAACTTGTTTCAAAGTTTCTGATGGTGTTTCCGTTGAAAATTTTCAAAGAGCTTCTTGGCTCGATCTGTCGCAAACTCTTCAGAAATTCTTTTTCAACTTCAATTTGAAATACTCTTTTGTTTTTCAAACTTCAACCGAATATTGTCAAAACGCCTTAGATGAAAATTGACTGCGGAAATGATTCTTTTTCATGCAGTGATATTTCAGACCAGTGTGAAGTTATTTTTACTCTTATGCATCCTGCAACTTGTTCATGGTACTATAGGAACGAACCTCAATCAATTCTACAACGCTTTGGCCATATTAAAGATTGGTCATGATTTTTCCTATTGTAGTTGTACTGAGTACTGATGATGGTCCATTTTCTTTTTCTTGTAACTATCCACTTAATAATCGTTGCTGCATTTGGATCTCTGTTTTCAATTTTCTGAAAGTACTGTGACAAAGACATACATATAACAAATGTTCCATTTGTTAACGGAGTAGAAGTAATGGGAATTCAAGATATAACTTGTGCTAGGATAATTTCTTATACTTAAAAATATCATTTTGTCTACGTAATATACCTTTTATGGAATTATTTCCCATCTCTTT
>AWOL01S0324940.1:21020-39276 GCA_000715115.1 Nicotiana otophora | reverse complement strand
CATGATTATATCTTGGAAATAACATCAAATGTATGAGAATAAAATATGAAATTTGGGAATTTTATCAAAGTTTTGAAAAAAATAAAGATTTGAGTTTTGAGAGTCGATTTGGACTCGGATTTAAAAACAAAATACATATATGGACACGTGGGGTTATGGGTAGTCGGAATCTTCCCTTCAACTCGAGTTTTGACTAGGAGAGCTTGAGTGTTTAATTTTTTTGACTTTTGTGCAATTATTTAAAGATAAAAGCTTTATCTATTGTAATTGGTTTCCCTAACATAATTTGATGATATTAAGTCATTTCAATTATATTTGAGTCGTGTGGAGGCGAATCTTAGGGGAAAAGCTATTTTCGAGGGTTGATTTGGCCTAGTTGAGGTAAGTATCTTGCCTAACTTTGTGGGGGCGAACTACCCCTTAGGATTTGGGTTGTTGTGTGTTAATTGTACTATGTGAAAATGTGTACACAAGGTGACAAGCGTGTACTCAGGCTATATGTGTATTTACACCGGTTTAGACTTTTTGATTTCTTCCATGCATTTAATTTAATTTGTTATAACATGTTACATATTTCATCGTTAAATTTACTCTCACATGCTCTAATTGATTGTAATAACCTGATAGGTCATTTTTAGTTTTAGCCTTTATTTCCGTTTTCTGAGACCTCGATTAGCTCCATTAAGCGTTTCTTGGTTTGCATGCACAATCTGTCTTATTTTGGAAATTGTTTATGTGAAAAACTGAAGAAAATATGAATTTTAACCTTAAAATGATTTGAGTTGACTACGGTCTACATTTTGTGTAAACGGACCCAGATCGGTACATTGACGATCCCGGTGGATCTATATCATGATTTTGGACTTGGGCATAATGAATTCGGAAGTCCCTATCCCGTTTTGACGTGATTTATTGAAAACTAGTAATTGAAGGTTTAAAAAATTCTGAAGTTTGACCATAGGTTGACTTTATAGCTATCGGGTTCAGATTTCCATTCCGGAACTTAGTATAGGTTCAATTTACTATTTAAGACTTGTCTACCGAATTTGGTGAAAATCGGAGTTGATTTGATATGATTCTGACACTCGGTTTTGAATGTGAAAGTTCATGAGTTCCTTTGAAAGGTTCATGCATTATGATATCTGATTCGTAGTTCTAGGTGTTATTTTAGTGTTTTGATCGCTCGAGCGAGTTCGTATGATGTTATTAAACTTGTGTGCATATTTAGTGCACCCGAGGGGCTCGAGTGAGTTTCGGATAGGCTATAGATCGATTTTGGACTTAAAGGATCTGCTGGTATTGTTGATTTCTTGTGTCGAAGATTTTTTGCTTCGCAATCGTGAATGATTGGGATAGGGGCGGAACTCCTTCATTACAAACGTGATGTCTTGGTCGCGAACGTGAAGCACTAGGGGGTTTACCCTTCGCGAACGCAACCAGCCTCTCGCAAATGCCTAGGGTCATGGGATTCTAGATGGAGTTGGACAAGTTCTCTACCCGAATGCGAGCTTAGGCTCGCGAACAGGAAGGCCAGGGGGGACAAGCCATGGCAAACGCTTAGCGTTTCTCGTGAATACGAAGGCCACTTGGGCCGCTGTTCTTCGTGATCGCGTCAGGCCCTTCGCGAACGCGAAGAAGGCCTGACGCCTACTGATTTAAATATCCCAAAGTCAGGATTCAACCCGTTTTTCACCATTTTCAAGTTTGAGCTCGGCCTAGAGCCGATTGTGAAGAGGTGTTTCATCCCAACTTCATCTATTAGTAGATTTTAACTCGTTTCCTTCCATTTCCAGAAACACCCATTGATTTTAGCCTTTAATCTATGCTTTTTCATGGTAGAAATTAGGGATTTAGGTAGAAATTAGAGATTTTGAGAAATTGAGATTTAGACCTCAAATTTTAGGTCGGACTTCAAAACTAATCACATAAGCCATGGGTAATCGGGTTTTGGTCTGAATCTCGAGTTTTGACCAAGTCGGCTCAGAGTTGACTTTTTCTAAAAACATTAAAGATTGAATCTTTTTTACTCATGGGTAGTTTCTAAAGCTTATTTTGAATTATTTGAATTGTACTTGGCTAGATTTGATTGGTTTAGAGGCTAATTTTAGAGGAAAAGCCGCGGTTGAGCCTTGATTTTGTTGTGGAGTGAGGTAAGTGCTGTGGTTAACCTTACCTTGAGGGATTAGGACTTGTTGGTCTAACTGCTACGTGTTTTATGTGTGGGAACAATGTATATGTGAGGTGACGAGTACTTATGGGTAGTTATTGGGTTAAAGCATGCGGGTGGGACTTGATTCTTGGTGTTTTACTCCTTTGTTAATCATGATATCCATGCTAAGGTAAGATTATTACTTCTTTGATTATTCATTTCGTAATTATTGCTTATTTCAAAGTTGTTGAATGTTTTTGGAAGTTGAATTTTTGTATTATGACACTATATTTGAAGTTAAATTTATTTTCTGTATTGTTATTATTCAAATTCACATTATCATTATTATATGGTGAGGAAGAGAGTAAAAGCACGAAGGGTGATATCATAACATTGCATTTTCCTTATCATTATTACATGCTGAGAAAGAGAGTAAAAGCGTGAAGGGTGATGTCGTGCCATTTCATTTACGTTATCATTATTACATGGTGAGGAAGAGAGTAAAAGCACGAAGGGTGATATCATAACATTGCATTTTCCTTATCATTATTACATGCTGAGAAAGAGAGTAAAAGCGTGAAGGGTGATGTCGTGCCATTTCATTTACGTTATCATTATTACATGGTGAGGAAGAGAGTAAAAGCACGAAGGGTGATATCATAACATTGCATTTTCCTTATCATTATTACATGCTGAGAAAGAGAGTAAAAGCGTGAAGGGTGATGTCGTGCCATTTCATTTACGTTATCATTATTACATGGTGAGGAAGAGAGTAAAAGCACGAAGGGTGATGTCGTTCCATTTCATTCATTTTATCATTACATGGTGAGGATGAGAGTAAAAGCACAAAGGGTGATGCTGTACCATTTTCATATCATTGGTTTGACTGATTATTTCCGATTTTGGTGAATTACTTGGTTATTTCGTGATTTCATACCTGTCTTAGTTGTTATATCTTTCCCTTTTCGCATGTCCCCTTCCAGTTTCTACGTTATCATTCTCTGTTATTATTGCTGCTTTATATACACTTGTACAAGATATTTATGTATGTGTCTTGATATAGCCTCGTCACTACCTCGTCGAGGTTAGGCTCGACACTTACGGAATACATTGGGTCGGGTGTACTCATACTAAACTTATGTACTTCTTGTGTAGATACTAGTATTAGTCCTAGGGGTGCGTCAGCTCGGATCTTTGGATACCGAGACTCGAGGTAGATCTGCTGGTGTTCGCAGACCTTGAAGTCCCCCTCCTTTTCCAACTTTTACTGTTCATTTCTTTCGAAACAGATGTATTTATTTCCGACTTTCTTATATACTTCTAGTTGCTCGTGTACTCGTGACTCCAAATTTCTAGAAATAGATATTATCATGTGATTTATATCAGTACTGTGTTAGACTGGTTTCTATTTCTCGTTGTATATCACTATGATGTTTTTAACTATTAAAATTGGTTATTTAATTATTTCACTTCGGCTTGCCTAGAAAGTGGATGTTAGGCGCCATCACGACCCGAGGTTGGGATTCCGGATCGTGTCATTGACTTTATTGGCACTTATTCTATCCTTTATTGTCGTAATTATCCTTATATGCTTTAGTCAAAGTTTCTATCTCCCTTCTTGTCTTGTTACCCCTTTTATTGTTAAATTACTCTTACTTGTAGTTGTTATTTTATGGTTTATCTTCTTGCTGAGTTATTGGTGTTGAAGTTGTGAAAGCCATTATCACAATGCGGTTGAAGTTGTTAATTGTTGAGATATCTTTCCTTGTTCAGTATCCCTCATTCATTTTGTTGTTTCTGAGATTCTTGTACACATTGTGATTGATGCATGGGCTATATAGTATGGTAACATTGGTATTGTTGATTTGGAAAGTGTTGTGACATATGTTTACATGTGGTGTGGGTTGATTATTGTGTTGCGATATTGATATTCATTCAGTGGTATAAAGATAGGGGTTGATACGCATGCAGTTAGATAAGGTGGAACTTATACGCGTGTTTCTAGTAAGGGAATTACTTGAAGCCACATGGCGAGATAAGGGGGCTAAAACACGTGTAGCTATTTTAGGAAAAATGTTTTTAAAAATAATGCAAGGCTCACGGGATGATATAAGGAAAGATTGTGATTGAAATTGTGAAATGTGAATATGAGGCATGGTAACTCGGTTGTGATTCTTGTTGTACATAATTCTAAATAGGCTTTTTGGTTGAACAATTCTTGTTGTTTTCTTCATTGTCTTACTTGTAATTGTCCGTGTTTGACTACTTGTTGTTTCATCATGTGTTCACTACTTGTTGCCTTTATCGCTTACATTTCCATTGTTAGCTTACATTATTGAATTGCTTACCCGTCATTTACTTCCTCGCTTTCCATTATTAGATTACGCTATACTTTGTTTAGTCTTTCTTATCCTAGTAGGTGTCTTGACCTGGCCTTGTCATTACTCTACCGAGGTTTGGCTTGATACTTACTGGGTACCATTCTGGTGTACTCATACTATGCTTCTACACATTTTTGTGTAGATCCAGGTAACATCTGCTCATGTCGGATGCTAGTGATCATTCAGTTATTTCCGGAGACTTCAAGGTATACCTGCTCGACATCCGTAGGCCTCAGAGTCACCTTCTGTTACATTCTCTTTACAGTTTATCCATTTATTAGACAATGTTGTATTAGAGATGTTAGAGCATTGTGTAGAGCTTATGACTCAGTTCCACTGGTTTTGGGAATTATGTTGTTTAATTTACATTTTAGAGTTATTATAAGCTTTATCGGCTTATATTATTAACTCAGTTTTGTTATTTCTGTTATGCTATCATTGAATGTTTAGCTTACCTGGTCGTAGAGACTAGGTGCCATCATAGTATCTTAAGGTGGAAAATTAGGGTCGTGACAAGTTGGTATCAGAGCTCGAGATTCATAAGTGTTACGAGTCATAAATAAGTTTAGTAGTGTCTTGCGGAACGACACAAAGACGTTTGTTCTTATCTTCGAGAGGATACCAGACTGTTAGGAAATTCCACTTCTTTGATTCTTTATCGTGTGAATTGGTTGACTTCGAAATCTAAATCTTGTCTTTCTCTTCTCTCACTGATGGTGAGGACACGCACTGCTGGATCCGATGATCAAACACCCACACCCCCTGATAATGTCGCGCGAGGCCAGGGCCACTGTAGAGGCTGAGGAGGGGCATATGTTGCAGCCACAACACCTGCCCGAGCAGCGACTAAGGAGCCACCAATAGCTCCGATTGGAAAACAGGCACCCGAGGCATCTGTTACTGCCCCTGGACTTCAGGAGACCCTAACATAGTTTTTGAGCATGTTCGGCACTCTAGCTCAGGCGGGATTGATTCCCCTTGCACCAACCACATCTCAGGCTTGGGAAAAAGCTCAGACTCTCACGGCTCGTACCCCAAAGCAGCGGGTCCAGATTGATCAGGTTTCGGGTGTCATGCTAGTACAACCCATTATACCGTTTCTGTCATAGGTCATGCAAGAGGCATCTGAGGAGAAGTAGAGGAGACTTGAGAGATTCAAGAAGTATGTTTCTCGTACTTTTAGTGGCACAACTATCGAGGATGTACAGGATTTTCTAGAGAAATGATGCCATATTCTCTGCACCATGGGTATTGTGGAGGTAAGTGCAGTTGCTTTTATTACATTTTAGCTGTCAATAGTAGCGTATCATTGGTGGAAGGCTTACGAGGAGGGTAGACCAGCTAATGCAACCCCACTCACTTTGGCTCAGTGTTCAGAGCTAATTTTGAGAGAGTTTGTTCTCTAGACCCTTCGTGATGCATAGTTCAAAAAGTTTGAGTAGTTGCGCCAGGGGACTATGTCAGTGTTAGATTATGCTATCAGGTTTAATGCATAGTCTCAACATACACCTGCCTTGGTTTCTATAGTCAGAGAGTGAGCATGCCTATTCATCAATGGGCTCTTCTATTGTTTTAGATTCAGTATGGCTTGAGAGTTAGAGGCAGATAATCCGTATTAGCAAGTTATAGAGATCGTGCAGAGGTTGGTGGGTATGTGGGGCCGTGAGAGAGAGGGCATGGAGGTAAGGAGGCCTCGAGATTCGGTTGGATATATTTGTGCCCGCGCTCTAGTTATAGCCTGTCATATCAAAGGCTATGTGAGCCGCACAATTCATTCCGCACTTCCAGGTACTAGTGGTGCTCCGGCTATTCCGAGGTCTCGGGTTGCACAAGTTTCCCAGCCATTGTCCAGTGCACCTCCTACGCGGGGTGCCTTCAGCGTTCAGTCTAGCTAACCAGGCCAGGGTGAATTTCAGCAGCCATGCCCTCCGAGAGCTTGTTTTGACTGTGGTGATACCATACGTATGGTGAGGGACTTCCCCAGACTTAGTAGGGGTGCAACTTCACTGAATACATAAGCTTTATGGATTCCATAGGGCCTACATGGTTCATAGGCCATAATTGCTGCTCCACCTGCATTACGAGCTAGGGGTGGAGGTCAGGCGGGTAAAGGTCACCCAAGAAGGGAAGGTCAGGCTCGTTTCTATGATTTTCGGGGTAGGACAGAGGCGGTTGCTTCAAATGTTATCATCACAGGTTTGGTTCTGGGTTTTCATAGGTATGCATCAGACTTATTTGATTTGGGATCCACTTATTCATATGTATCATCTTACTTTGCTTCGTATTTGGATATATCACATGATTCTTTGAGTCCTCTAGTATATGTGTCCATGCTTGTAGGAGATTCTATTATTGTGGACCGTGTTTATCGGTCGTGTTTAGTTGTTATTGGTTACTGTGAGACTAGAGTTGATCTGTTGCTGCTTATTATGGTAGACTTTGACATGATCTTGGGCATGGATTAGTTGTTGCTCAATCACGCTATTTTGGATTGTCATGCCAAGTCTACAACATTAGCTATGCTAGGTTTGCCATGGTTGGAGTGGAGGGGTACATTGGATTATATTCCTAGCAGAGTTGTGTCATTTCCTAAGGAATATCGAATGGTTGAGAAGGAGCGTGAAGTATATCTATCCTTTTTTAGGGATGTCAGTACTAATACTCCTACCGTTGATTGAGTTCCGATAGTTAGAGATTTCCTAGATGTGTTCCCCGCAGACCTTTTGAACATGTCATCCAATAGAAATATCGATTTTGGTACTGACTTTGTGCCGAGCTCTCAGCCCATTTCCATTCCACCACATCGTATGGCACTAGTGGAGTTGAAGGAGTTAAAGGAATAACTGCAAGAGTTGCTTGATAAGGGTTTCATCCAGCCTAGTGTGTTACCTTGGGGTGCTTCGGTTATGTTTGGTGAAGAAGAAGGATGGTCCTATGCCGATGTGTATTGATTATAGATAGCTGAACAAGGTTAGATTGAAAAATAGGTATCCATTACTGCACATTGGTGACTTATTTGACAAGCTTCAGGTCGTCAGAGTATTCTCGAAGATTGATTTGAGGTCAGGGTATCATTAGCTGAAGATTCGGGATCTAGATATTTCAAAAACTGCTTTTAGGACTCGGTATGGACACTACATGTTCCTTGTGATGTCATTTGGGCTAACCAACTCCCCCACAACGTTTATACACATGATCAACAATGTATGCCATCCATATCTTGACTCATTCGTCATTGCATTTATTGACGACCTTTTAGTATATTCTCGTAGCCGGGAGGATCAAGAGCAGCATATGAGGATCGTGCTTCAAACATTGAGTGAGAAGAAGTTATATGCAAAATTCTCCAAGTGTAAATTCTGGCTTGATTCGGTGGCGTTTCTGGGTCATGTGGTGTCTAGTGAGGGGATCAAGGTGGATACGAAGAACATTGAGATAGTTCAGAGTTGTCCCAGACCGCCTTCAGCTACTGAGATTTGGAGTTTCTTTTATTTGGCCGGATATTATCGACGTTTCGTAGAGGGTTTTTCATCCAGTACAGCACCTTTCACTAGATTAATCCAGAAGCGTGCTTCTTTCAGATAGTCTGAGGAGTGTGAGGCGAGATTTCAAAAGCTCAAGACTGTTATTACTACAACCCAGTGTTGGTGTTGCTTATGGGCTCGGGGTCTTACACTGTGTATTGTGATGCATCGCATGTTGGGCTTGGCATGATGTTGATGTAAGATGGTAGGGTAATTTCCTATGTGTCTCGGCAGCTGAGGGTTCATGAGAAGAATTATTCTATGCATAACTTGGAATTGGCAGCAGGTGTACATACATTGAAGATTTGGACGCATTACCCGTATTGTGTTCCATTTGAGGTCTATACCGACCACAAGAGTCTCCATCATTTGTTCAAGTAGAAAGATATTAATTTGCGGTAGTGGACATGGTTAGAGTTGCTAAAAGACTATGATGTCACTATTCTGTAGCATCTCGGGAAGGACAATGTGATGGATAATGCCTTGAGCAGAAAGGCGGAGAATATGGTTAGTTTGGCATACCTACCGACAACAAAGAGGCATCTAGCCATGGATGTTCAGGCTTTGGCCAATCAATTTGTGAGATTAGATGTTTTGGAGCCCAACTGGTTTCTTGCTTGCATGGTTACTCGATCTTCTTTATATGAGCGCATCAGAGAGCGTCAGTATGACGACCCCCATTTTCTTGTCCTTAAGGACACAATACAGCACGACGATGCCAAGGGGGTTACTATTGGAGATGACGGGTTGTTGCGAGTGCAAGGTCGGATTTGTATGCCCAATATGGATGGGTTGTGTGATCTGATGCTTGAGGAGGCTCACACTTTGCGGTATTCCATTCATCTGGGTGCCGCTAATATGTATCAAGATTTGAGCAGCATTATTGGTGGAGGATAATAAAGAAAGACATAGTGGAGTATATGGCTCGGTGCTTAAACTGTTAGCACATGAAGTTTGAGCTCCAGAGGCCGGGGGGTTTGCTTTAGAGACTTGAGATTCCCGAGTAGAAATGGGAGTACATTACCATGGTAACCATGGTAACCATAGTGCGTCGTTGTTGGACTACCACGGACTTTGAAGAAATTTGATGCAGTATGGGTGATTTTGGATAGGCTGACCAAGTCGGCACATTTGATTCTGGTGGTCACCACCTATTCTTCATATTAGCTGGCTCAGATCTATATCCAGGCGATTGTTCATCTCCATGGTGTGCTGATGTCCATTATCTATTATCAAGGTAGGTAGTTCACATCGCATTTTTGGAGAGCCGTGCATTATGAGTTAGGAACACGAGTTGAGTTAAATTCAGCATTTTACCTACAAATAGACGGACAGTGCGAGCGCACCATTCTGATCTTGGAGGATATACTACGTGCCTGTGTTATAGATTTTAGAGGTCAATTGGATCAGTTCCTACCACTTACAGAGTTCACCTACAACAACAACTAGCAATTGAGAATTCAAATGGTTCCTTATGAGGCATTATATGGGAGACAGTATCGTTCTCCAGTTGGTTGGTTTGAGCCGGGAGAGGCTAGGTTGTTGGGCATCGATTTGGTTCGGGATGCCTTGGAGAAAGTCAAGTTGATTCAAGATCGGCTTCATATTGCACAGTCTATTCAGAAGAGTTATGCTCATCGGAATGCGGGAGGGTTTTTCTTTGGGTATCACCCGTGAGGGGTGTGATGTGGTTCGGGAAGAAGGGCAAGTTGAGCCCTAGGTACATAGGTCTTTTTGAGATCCTTGAGAGAGTTGGTGAGGTGGCCTAAAGCATGCATTGCCACCTAGCCTATCGATGGTCCACCCAGTGTTCCATGTTTCTATGCTTCAGAAGTATTATGGTGATTTGTCCCATGTATTAGATATCAGCTCAGTCTAACTAGACAAGGATTTGACTTATGTTGAGGAGCCGGTGGCTATCTTGGACAAACAGGTCTGAAAGTTGATGTCGAAGAACATTGCTTCTGTGAAGGTTCCATTGAGGGGTCATCCAGTCAAGGAAGCAACCTGGGAGATCGAGCACGACATGTGGAGTCATTATCCTCACCTTTTCATCACTTCAGGTATATCTTTATGCACGTTCGAGGACAAATGTCTGTTTTAATAGGGGAGACCGTAATGACTCGACCGGTCCTTTTCTGTATTTGCGACTGATTTCCACTTTTAAGGCTTCACACATGGGCAATTGTGGTTTTATAACTTGCAGGGTTGGTTAAATTCGTTCTGGGAAGGTTTTGGATCGATTTGGACCCTTTAGTTCTTGACTTAGAAGCCTAAGTTAGAAACGATAAGCATAGTTTGACTTTTGTGAAAATGACCCTGGAATGGTGGGTTTATGGCTTCAATAGGTTCATATCGTGATTTTGTACATAGGCGCATGCCTGTAATCAATTTTGGAGGTCCCTAGGTTAATTCGACTTATTATGCGGAAAGTTGGCAATTAGAGGTTTAGATGATTTCCCAAGTTTGACCGTAGGTTTACTTTTTGGCTACCATGTTTGAAATCTAGTTTGGGGACTTGGAATAGGTCCGTTGTGATATTTGGAGCTTTCCCACAAATATTTGTGTCATTTGTAGTTGGTTTTATAAGATTCAGACTCTTGGTTGCAATTCTAGAGGTTCTTCAATTTTCTTTGAAATTCATGTGTTTTGATGTCAAATTCGCAGTTCTAGATGTTATTTTTGTGTTTTGATCATGCGAGCGAGTTCGTATGATGTTACCCTTGGACCTGGGTGTTGAGTAGGCGGGCCTGAGGCCTGACTTTTGTTGATTTTTGGGGAATTGTGTAAAGATCAAAGCTTTATCTATTATAATTGGTTCCCCTTGCATTGTTTGATGATATTAAGTCATTTTAGGTTAGGTTTGAGCCGTGTGGAGGCGAATTTGAGGGGCAAACTATTTTTGAGGGTGGATTTGGCCTGGTTGAGGTAAGTATTTTGCCTAACTTTGTGTGGGGGAACTACCCCTTAGGATTTTGGTTGTTGTGTGTTAATTGTACTATGTGGAAGATGTGTGCATAAGGTGACGAGTGTTGACTCGGGCTTTATGTGGTATTTTGACCGGTATAGACTTTTACATTTCTTCCATGCATTTAGTTGGATTTGTTATAACATGTTACATCTTTCATCGTTAAATTTACTCTCACAAGATCTAATTGACGTTATTAGCACTTGTTCTATCCTTTATTGTTGTAATTCCCTTATATGATTTAGATGAAGTTGATACCTCCCTTATGGTCTTGTTAACCCTTTTATTGTTGAATTACTCTTACTTGAAGTTGTTATGTCATGGAATATATTCTTGATGAGTTATTGGTGTTGAAGTTGTAAAAGCCAATATCCCATTAAGGTTGAAGTTGTTAATTGTTGTGATATCTTTCCTTATTGAGTATTCCTCATTCATTTTGTTGTTACTGAGATTCTTGTAGATATTGTGATTGAGCCATGGGCTATATGTTGTAGTAATATTGGTATTGTTGATTTGGAAAGTGTTGTGGCATATGAGAACATGTGGTGCGAGTTGATTAATGTTTTATGATATTTATGTGCATGTGGTTGTATAAGGATAGAAGTTGATACCCATGCGGTGAGATAAGGAGGGATTTATACGCGTGTTGCTAGTAACAGAATTACTTGAAGCCACGCGGGTGAGATAAGGGGGCTAAAATGCGTGTAGTTATTTCGGAAACAATACTTTTTAAAATAATGCAAGGCTCATGCGGTGATATAAGGAAAGATTGTGATTGAAATTGTGAAATGTGAATGTGAGGCATGGTATTTCTGTCCTGATTCTTGTTGCACATCCTATGTTAAACAGGCTTGTTGGTTGAACAGTTCTTGTTGTTTTCTTCGATGTCTTACTTGTAATTGTTTGTGTTTGACTACTTGTTGTTTCATCATGTGTTCACTACTGTTGCTTTTACCCCTTACATTTCCGTTGTTAACTTACATTATTGAACTACTTACCTGTCGTTTACTTCCTTTGCTTTCCATTATTAGACTACGTTGTACTTTGTTTAGTTTTTCTTGTCCTAGTAAGTGTATTGACTTGGACTTGTCATTGCTCTATCGAGGTGAGGCTTCATACTTACTGGGTACCATTGTGGTGTACTCATACTATGCTTATGTACATTTTGTGCAGATCCAGGTATATTTGCTCGTTCCTGTAATGACCCAACCGGTCGTTTTGAGCTCTAGAACATCATTTAGTAGGTTGAGGCATCGAGTAGCTTCGCTTCATGTTTTATAACTTGTACGCATGGTCGGAATTGACTTTCGCAAAGTTCTGAGTGGTTTCGGAAGGAAAATCCTCAATTCGGAAGCTTTAAGTTGGAAGAGTTGACTATGGTTTGACTTTTGAGTAAACGACCTTGGAATAGGGATTCAAAGGTTCCAATAGGTTCATATCATGATTTCGGACATGGGCGTATGTTCGGGCTGAGTATCGGGTGGTCCGGAAGCATTTCGGCGCTTATTGTGGAAAGTTGGCATTTTGCAAGTTTAAGAATTTCTTATGTTTGGTTTGAAGTGGACATTGATTCAGACGCGTTCGTCGGAGTTTGGAATGTTTAAAAGTTTAAATAAAGGTTTCGATTGTCAATTCTTAATTTTGATGTTGTCTGGCATTGTTTGAGGCTTCAACTAAGTCCACATCGTATTTTGGGATGTATTGGTATGTATCGATAGGGCCTCACGGGTGTCGGTTGCAAATTGAATTGGAAACGGATGGATTTTGGACTTGGAAGGATTGCTGAGGTAGCAGTGATCTGGTGCAATCATACCTGCATAGAAAGGGTCGCAGGTGCGAGCCCGTAGAAGCGGCCAAAGGGGTCGTAGAAGCGTAGGGGAGTGAGGTTGGCTGATTCGCAAGTGCGAGGAATTTACTGCACCTGCGAGCTTGTAGATGCGGGAAGTGTAGTGCAGAAGCAGAATGTGGCCTGGGATGAAGACGTGCAAAAGTGGACTCGTAGAAGTTGGAGATACTATTGTGTGCTTGAGGAGGGTATGAGATGGTTCACGGGTATTGAGGCAATGTGGCCTCGTGATTCGAGTCACTCGGGATGAGTGTAGATTGAGTTTGTTATGTTTTTGAGTGAAGCTATAATTATTTCTAAGGCAAGTCACGAGTAAATTAGAAGAAGTTGGTTCGGTTAGTAATGGTTTAATTAGCATGATTATGGCAATGATCAGTTCCTTTGGCGTGTGAAGTTATACATGTGGTTTGTGGTTGTACGTACGGTCTTGACAGCCACTACAACTTGATGATTTTGGGAGGTATTTGATTCAAAATGGCTTTGTGGTGTAAATAGATTCCAAAAGACTTATGACAATTTAGATCACGACTTGAGGTTTGTATTTTCTGTGATTGGGATTTCACTTGCGTGTTGCGATGGTTCTACTGAAATGAGTTAAGTGAAAGGTTTCTAGCTAGTGAAGTGTTTATTATACTAGTAGTTCAGGGTATGACGAATTCTTGTACTCTCGCGTAGCGGCGGGATAGGTGCAGTGAGCGATCTGGAAATTGGACGTTGAGGATCAAGGTTACGTTTCAGTTTGATGAGAATGTCCCGAGCACAGAGGAGTGAGGGAAAGGATCTAGAAGTTCAGAGTAAGCGGGCATTATGTGTGTCACCTGAGAACCGTGTCCTGTTTAAGAGGGCTTGGGGTATTGATTAGCGGATTCTTTATTTGCTTTACAGAATTAGTACGGTCGGTGGTATGGAGGTGCATACTTTGCTACCTGGCGCGGAAGTTTGTGGGGTCGTATCCCACGAGGAAATTTGTATAAGTGTGATAGGTTAGTCACTTGATTGTTAAGGATTGAAACCAAGTATGGCGATTCTGGTACTATTGCAAATGTGAGAGTTTATGCTTGAAAGGCGCTCTATTCCTTGGATTGTGAACTGTGGGAGTTTGTTCCGGATTGGTACGAGTGCTCGTATGTGTCATGAATAGGTCCATTGTGGATCCTCGAAAGGTTGTTGGCGCAGTATGGTATAATCAGAATTGGCTTGAGCTTTGTTGGTGGGTCTAATGTGAATGTGTCCTCTACAACAGGTCAGATACATTCATTCGGCATAGCATTGCTTACGGAATAGTCCTCGGGCTTTAGATGTTATCTCCGTCGTCAGCTATTCCATGTAATACTCTATTGTGCCATGTGGGTCGTGAGACGGCTTGATTACTCGCATATGTGTTGTGGTCCTATGTAGCTTGTGGTATTATGTAAGCAGGATGACTTTCGAGATGTAGGTCATTTATTGCACCTTAGTCGTGCTTGCGTTTTATAGCACATGGCGCTATCCATCTCCCCAAAGTTGTATTTTTGCATTTGGCGTGCTTGTGGTCGATATATAGGTATTTCGTAGGTATGAGCACTATGGCTTGATGAGTATTCCCATATTTATTGTTATGAGTGGATCGGGTGGCACGCCGCCACGGGTATATTGTTTGGATCGGGTTGCATGTTGCGACGGTATCATGTGTGGATCAGGTTGCACGCCGCAATAGTGAGATATGGAGTACGATTCCCTACTTCTATTCTTGTGTATTTTGTTTCTCATTCTCTGAGAAGTGTTCGTGGCATCTGTTCGACCGTTTTATTCATTACGCGGGCTAGGTCATTCCTTTCTAGTGTTCATTTTTCCTTATGTATCATATTGGAATTATACCTTGCTGGCGCATTGATGACGTCATATGAAATATTGGGCTATGTTTGAGGTGGCTTATTGCCTGGGCATCTTGTACTGGGTGAGACGAGGTTATTGGACCTGAAATAGTTTCAATCGGATTTGTATAAAGTATATTTATGAGAAAATATCGTTATTCATTTCAGAATGAGGTAATGGTTCTTTTCAGGATGAGAGACTCCATGATTTGTTGGTTCAGCAGGTGGTCATGATTTTCTACACATCTCTTCCGTCATGGCAGAATTGTGAGAGTTGGAACAGGGCTTATATCTATTATGAGGTGTATTGTAGGCACCGGGTTCATGCAATTGCAGCTATTGTGGTCGGAGGATGTTATCATGGTCAAGTGACGTATATGGTGCATGTTGTGATTAAGCGGAGGAGGATGGTCATGTTGGGTATAGTGTCTGGTGATTCATGCGGTGTTCGTATGTTAGAATCTGGTCTCATGGAAAATTCTGGATGTTGGAATTGGTTCTAAAGCTTGTTAGCTACGGTTATTGGAAGGATCTTCAGTTTAGTTCGAACTAATATGCTCAACTAGGTTGTGGTGGCACGGGCAGGTGCACGAGTTGTTAAACAGTGATTTTGGACAACTCCGGAACAGTTCTCAGCACGTTTGAAGACAAACATATGCTTAAGTGGGGGAGAAAGTATAGACCCGATCGGTGGTTTTGAGCTCTATCGTATTGTTCCGCGGTTTGAGGCCTCGAGTAGCTTCACGTTATGTTTTATAACTTGTACGTGTGGTCGGAATTTAATTTCGGGAAGTTCGAAGTGGTTTCAGAAGGAAAATCCGTAATTCGAAAGCTTTAAGTTGGAAGAGATGACTAAGGTTTGAATTTTGAGTAAACGACCTCGGAATCGAGATTCAAAGGTTCCAATATGTTCGTATCATGACTTCAGACTTGGGAGTATGTTCGGTTGAGTATCGGGTGGTCCGGAAGAATTTCGGTGCTTATTTTGGAAAGTTGACATTTTGCAAGTTTAAGAATTCTTTATATTTGGTTTGAAGTGGACTTTGGTGTTACCGATGTTTGTATAGGATTATAAGCCTTGGAATAGGTTCGTATCGTGATTTGTGACTTGTACGCAAAGTTTGGCGCCATTCAGAATGTTTTCATATGATTCGGACGCGTTCGTCGGAGTTTGGAAAGTTTGAAAGTTTAAAGAAAGGTTTTGATCGTCAATTTATAATTCTGATGTTGTTTGAGGCTTTGACTAAGTCTGCATCGTGTTTTGGGATGTGTTGGTATGTTTGGATGGGGCCCCGGGGGCCTCGGGCGCAAATCAGGTTGGAAACGGATCGAGTTTGGACTTGGAAGCATTGCTGAGGCAGCTGAGATCTGATGCAATCGCACATGCGTAGAAAGCGCTGCCTGTGTGAGCCCGCAAAAGTGGCCAAAGAGGCCGCAGAAGTAGAGGGGAGTGAGGTTGGCTGGATTCGCAGGTGCGAGTAATTTCTACAAGTTGTGAGTGAAATATACGAATTTAGGCTTGTAAATACATTAACAATTGTGGGATTGTAAAAGAATTTAGAAATTGATATTTTTGGACTTTGACCACGAAATTGGACGTGGAATTTGGAACAAAATTATATATTTTAGTTCATGGCGTTATGGGTAAAGTTTATCTCCGAAAAGTTTCGGAATCCGAGCACGTGGGCGCAAGGGTTGACTTTATTGACTTTTCCAGCGGAGTTGGGAATTGTTATGAATTGATTCATTATGAGTATTAGAGCATATTTTTATTAGTTTGCACATTGTTTGACTAGTTTTGGAACGGCGTGCATCGGTTTGAGGTGTTAGAGTGGAGTTGGAGCCGGTTATGGAACTTCGGAGCAAGGTAAGTCTCATGTCTAACTTTGTGAGGGGGAAGCTACCCCCTAGGTGATGTATTTGATATGTGCTACTTGTTACGCGGGCTACGTACGCACGAGGTGACGAGAGTCCGTACGTAGCTAGATTCATGTTATGTCTGGGTAGACTTAGGTTCTTGTCATGCTATATTTGTACTGTAGGAGTTGTCTTTGCTCGTTTAATTCCTTTACTTTGCATTATGACTTGAAACTAGACTTGTGTAGAGTGATAGACTTGTTATTGTAGAGATATTACGGGCTTCATGATTAGCCACGGAATAATTGTACTCTTCTTACGAATTTCTCCCGCGCTATGCGTTTTCATCGAAACATTTTCCTTAAAATTCATAACTCACACATGTATTCATGAGTAGGGTCAAGGTTCCATTAAAGCTTCTTACTCTAATGGGATCGGGTTGTTCGCCTCGGTAGGATTAAGTACCACACTCTCATCGGAGCGGGTCGTTCGCCTCGGCAGTATAATAGATGCATCTATGGTTCGTGTTGTTCGACCCCCGACAGTGCACACAGTATGATGGGATCAGGCCGTACGCCTCGGCATTTTTATAAACTACTCTTGTGGAATCGTGCGTAATATTTGACAAGAAGCCAATGTATCTTTGAGCTCTTCCGAATTTGAATTGTGACGACCTATCTAGTGAGGTTCATTTTATATATATATATATATATATACACACTCCGGTTGAGGAGGTAACTGCTAATTGAGAGCTTGAGTTTATTGTTGACAGGAAGATTGTACCACGTATTTATACTTGTTTATTTCATTTATTTACTCTACCTCACATATGTCTTGTTGGACCACTAGTAAGTGTCGATGTCGACCCCTCGCCACTGCTTCTCTAGGGTTCGGCTAGATACTTACTGGGTGCGTGTTGATTTATGTACTCATGCTACACCTGTTGCACTTATTGTGCAGGTATATATATATATATATATATATATATATTTCTAGTGGTCCTCTGGGTGCAAAGGCGCGACTTTTCCAGGGAATTTACAGTGAGCTGCATTTCTTTGTTACGATCTGCAGCATATAGAGTCTCCATCAAAGTTATTTATTTTCTCCGTCTAGCTTGTATTCCAGACGGTTGTTGTATTATTATTGTACTCCTTAGTAGATTCTCAAGCACTTATGACACTAGATTTTGGGGGTTCCTACTGGTAGTTCATTATTGTAGTTCATATAATTATTAACATTTCACCTTGAAATTTATAATTTTATACAGGAATTGGAAAATAAAATCATGAGTTTTGTATGAGTACGAGCTTTTATACTATTTGATTAATGGGAATTATGTTTTTAAAATAATCAAAATGAGTAATTAAGTTGATCGATCACCGTTGACTTGCTAGATGGCGATGTTAGGTGCCATCACGATCTATAGTGGATTTTGGGTCGTTATAGTGCCGGAAGCTAGTGTTCATTCAGTTATATTTGGAGACTTCAAGGTATACTTGCTCGACGTCCACAGGCCTCGGAGTCACCTTCTGTTACCTTCTCATTACTATTTATCCTTTTATCAGAAAGTGTTGTATTAGTGATCTTAGAGCATTCTGTAGAGCTTATGACTCAGTTCCAGCAATTTTGGGGATTATGTGGTTGATGTTCCATTGTGCAATTATTATAAGCTTTATCG
>AWOL01S0324940.1:2798-20997 GCA_000715115.1 Nicotiana otophora | reverse complement strand
TATATATATATATATATATATACACACTCCGGTTGAGGAGGTAACTGCTAATTGAGAGCTTGAGTTTATTGTTGACAGGAAGATTGTACCACGTATTTATACTTGTTTATTTCATTTATTTACTCTACCTCACATATGTCTTGTTGGACCACTAGTAAGTGTCGATGTCGACCCCTCGCCACTGCTTCTCTAGGGTTCGGCTAGATACTTACTGGGTGCGTGTTGATTTATGTACTCATGCTACACCTGTTGCACTTATTGTGCAGGTAGGTATATATATATATATATATATATATATTTCTAGTGGTCCTCTGGGTGCAAAGGCGCGACTTTTCCAGGGAATTTACAGTGAGCTGCATTTCTTTGTTACGATCTGCAGCATATAGAGTCTCCATCAAAGTTATTTATTTTCTCCGTCTAGCTTGTATTCCAGACGGTTGTTGTATTATTATTGTACTCCTTAGTAGATTCTCAAGCACTTATGACACTAGATTTTGGGGGTTCCTACTGGTAGTTCATTATTGTAGTTCATATAATTATTAACATTTCACCTTGAAATTTATAATTTTATACAGGAATTGGAAAATAAAATCATGAGTTTTGTATGAGTACGAGCTTTTATACTATTTGATTAATGGGAATTATGTTTTTAAAATAATCAAAATGAGTAATTAAGTTGATCGATCACCGTTGACTTGCTAGATGGCGATGTTAGGTGCCATCACGATCTATAGTGGATTTTGGGTCGTTATAGTGCCGGAAGCTAGTGTTCATTCAGTTATATTTGGAGACTTCAAGGTATACTTGCTCGACGTCCACAGGCCTCGGAGTCACCTTCTGTTACCTTCTCATTACTATTTATCCTTTTATCAGAAAGTGTTGTATTAGTGATCTTAGAGCATTCTGTAGAGCTTATGACTCAGTTCCAGCAATTTTGGGGATTATGTGGTTGATGTTCCATTGTGCAATTATTATAAGCTTTATCGGTTTATTTTATTGTCTCAGTTTTTTTATCTCTATTAAGCTATCATTGAATTTTACGCTTACATAGTCTTATATACTAGGTACCATCACGCCATCCTAAGGTGGGAAATTGGGGTCGTGATAACAGATAACCCACGAGCTAATAATATCAATCGCACGGACAAATCATGTGTTGCACGGACAACTCACGTGATAATAATATCAACTACACGGACTAGTCACGTGTCAATAATCACTATCCGCCCGGCGTGATCACAGTCTACCAGTCAAGATCATAAGACACAAAAAGAAAGTATACGAGATTACATGTACATGATCAATAATTTTCAAGCTTCACACTCCTAGACAGGTATAAATAACATGCTATAGTGTAGGCATGTGCAATGTGTGCTATCACAGCTACAATAGACAATTTCATCTAGAAATAGAAATTTATCAAGTTCAATCAGGAAAATAACCTCAACGAAAACTCAAAAACTCAAATGTGGTACAAATAACTCTCAGAGGGGTACAAATAGGAGAAACATCACAGGTTGAAGCTTAACAATCATTATCATAGCCTAAGCACTACCCCGAGCAAGAAAATAGCACCTCGGTGAATGCATATGGGCTAAACCCACACATATGCGCCATTCATAGTATGTAGCTATCACAAATAATTCAGGCAACTAGTGCCTGAACCAAGTTTAGGTAATATACTTACCTCAAGCAACCCAAATCACTATTCTAGCAAGCCCTTCACGCGTTTATCAACCTCCAAACAGGCTGAATCTAGAAAATTAACTTAATATAATTAATAAAAGTTATAGAAATCGATTCCAAATGATAAAGCTAGGATCCTTTATCAAAATCCAAAAGTCAACCCCGGGCCCGCACCTGGGAACCCAATAAAATTCACAAATTCCTAACACCCATTTATTACGAGTCCAACCATATCAAAATTATCCATTTCCAACCACAAATCGATCCTCAAATCATCAAATCTCACACTCCAATAACATAGCCTAAAATCCCCCAAATGTTACCTCACATACACATAAACTATGTATAATAATCAATGGGTAATCAATATCTATCATCGAAATTTAATAAACTTCACCCACCTCTTCAATTATGGTGAAAAGCACTCAAAGTTATTTCCCTAGACTGAGCTCCAAAATACTAAATATTAGAAGAAAAGACGAAACCCTCAATTTATAATCTTGTCCCGCAATTCCGCTTCTGCGGTCCAAGAGGTCCCACCTTCAGCGTTGCACCTGTGGAAAAATCATCGCATAATACTTAAAGGATCTCTAACAGTTCAAAGTTTCAACCTTACAAGTTTATCGATATCTAACAAGCTAAACAAACTCACGCAAATGAAACTACATCATACAATGCAACAAATATTATAAAAATAATAAAACAAGTAAAACATGTGACAATCAAAATGTGCAAGTAAAACAATTAAAGGCAAGTAGCAAATAAGCATGGAGTCATGGAAGGGATGAACAATTTAGTACCAGAATAATTAAATGACAAATAACAATTATGGCATAGAAGTCAAATAAAGCATGTGACAGATAAGGCATGGAACGAGATAATTTAAGAAATAACAAAAAACATAGAAAACAAATATATTGACGGCATATATACACTCGTCACCTCACATATACACCGTATTCTCGCATAATCCACACAACACATAGTTCGCAATTCCTAATTCCCTTAAGTCAAGATTAGATCTAACACTAACCTCACTTCGCAATCAAATCAAAGCTTAATCGGGGCCTTTCCTCTAGAATTAGCCTCCAAACTAATCAAATCTAACCAAATATAGTTCAAACAATTCAAAATAAGCTTTAGAAACTACCCGCGAGTGAAAAAGATTCAATCTTTAATGATTTTGAAAAAAGTCAACAAAAGTCAACCACGAACCCGCTTGCTCAAAAAACGAGATTCGGACCAAAACCCAATTATCCATTCACCCCGAACCTGATTATGTGATTAGTTTCCAATTTCGACCTCAATTCGTGGTCTAAATCTCAAATTCTCAAAATCCCTAATTTCTACCTAAATCCCTAATTTCTACCATAAAAGGCATTGATTAAAGGTTAGAATCAATGGGTGTTTATGAAACTGGAAGAAAATAAGTTAGAATCTACTAACCCATGAAGTTGGGATGATAGTCCTCTTCAAAATCGCCTCTAGGCCGAGTTAAAACTTGAAAATGGTGAACAATGTGTTGAATCCCGACTTTGGGATATTTAAATCACTGGGTGTCAGGCCTTCTTCGCGTTCGCAAAGGGCTTGATGCAATTGCGAAGAGCAGCGACCCAAGTGGCCTTCGCATTGTCACAACCCCAATTTCCCCCCGTAGGATGTCGTGATGGCATGTAGTCTCTACGACTAGGTAAGCCTAACAGTTAATAACAACTTGGTAGAAATAATTAAAAATAAATACTAAAACATGGCTGAATAACTGATTTAAACTCCTGAAATAGAATCTCAACAAATTCTTTTCCAAAACCGGTAGAACTGAGTCATAAGCTTTACAGAGTAAGACTAGAATATCTACTACATCACTGTCTGAAAGAAAATACAACAAGAAATAAAAATAGGGAAGGTAACTCCGAGGGCTGCAGACGTAGAGCAGGTATACCTTGAAATCTCCAAAGGCAACTTCTCAAATCAACTCTAGCATCCAGAATGGGTAGACGTACCTGGCTCTGTACAAAAAGATGTGCAGAAGTATAGTATGAGTATACTTGTGAAATATGAATATGAGGAGTGGTACCTCGAAGTGATTCTTGTTGTACATTCTATGTTGGAACCGCTTAGTGATTTGAACAGTTACTGTTTTTTGTTAATTCATTTCACTTGTATTTGATTATTTGTTGTTTTTATGATATGCTCACTTTTTGTCGTCATTTATTGCTTCTACTTCCGTTGTTAGCCTTATATTGATATTCTTCTTTGTTGTCAAATTATTGATTTTACTTCTATTGTTAGCCTTATATTGATATTCTGCTTTGTTGTCAATTATTGCTTGTACTTCCCTTTGTTAGATTATATTGATATTTTGCACAAGTTTCTATGTTTAGTAGGTGTCTTGACTTTACCTTGTCACTACTCCACCAAGGTTAGCTTTGATACTTACTGGGTACCATTATGGTGTACTCATACTATGCTTCTGCACATTATTATGCAGATCTAGGTACCTCTGCCCATGCCGTACGCTAGTGAATTGATTCAGACGTTTCAGATACTTTAAGGTATACCTTCTTGACGCTCGCAGGCCTCGGAGTCACCTTTTGATATTGTCTTTACTATTGTTTATCTTCATTTCAAAACAGTATTGCATTTAGAGATTTCTAGGGTACTTCATTAGCGCTTGTGACTCTGTACTACCGGTTTTGGGATGTATTACTGTTTGGTCATTTGACGATGCTATGTCACTTATCCGTTTTTGCTTTATGGTTAATTGGATTTAATCTATTATTCTAATCTTGTGTTAGGCTTACCTAGTCTTAGAGACTAGGTCCCATCATGATCCCTAAGGTGGGATTTTGGGATAGTGACAAGTTGGTATCAGATATCTAGGTTCATAGGTGCTACATGTCATAGTTTAGTTGAGTCTTGCAGATCGGTACGGAGACGTTTGTACTTATCTGCAAAAGGCTACAGAACGATAGGAAATTCTAATTCTTTCATTCCTTATCGTGCGGATTTGTTGATTTCGAAATATGAGCCTTTGTCTTTCTATTCTCTCACAGATGGTGAGGACACACACCTACTAGACCAGATGAGCAAACATTCGCGCCTCCTTCTAGAGCCGCGAGAGGCCTGAGCTAGGTAGAAGCCGAGGAGGGGCACATACTGCAGCCGGAGCACCTGCAGAGCAGCGACTGAGGAGCCACTAGTAGCTCTGGTTGGGGGACAGGCACCCGAGGCGCCAGTTGATACCTATGGACTCCAGGAGACCCTAGCACATTTCCTGAGCATGTTCAATACTTTGGCTCAGGTAGGATTGATCCCAGTTTCACCAACTACATCTCAGGATGCGAGATGAGATCAAACTCCCGCAGCCCGTACTCTAGAGTAGTGAGTCCACATTGATCAAGTTTTGGGTGGTATTCCAGCACAAGCCATTATTCTGGTTAGCATGAGGCCAGGCTAGAGGCAACAGAGGAGTTTCAGAGGATGGTTGATAGGATCAATAAGTATGATCCTTATATTTTCAGTTGCGCAGTTACTGAGGATGCGCAAAACTTTCTAGACCAGTAGCACCGTATTCTTCAAACCATGGGCATTATGGAGGTGAGTGGAGTTGCCTTTACTACATTGCAGCTGATGGGGGCGGCATATAGGTGCTGGCAGTCTTATGAGGAGGATAGGCCAGTTGATGCAGCGCCACTCAGTTGGGCTCACTTTTCAGATCTATTGTTGAGGAAGTTTGTTCCCCAGACCCTCCGGGATACGTGGCGCATAGAGTTCGAGCAGCTGCATCAGGGAACTAAGACCGTGTTAGAGTATGCCATCAGGATTAATGAGTTGTCCTGTCATGCACTTGTTTTGGTTTCTACAATAAGCGAGCGAGTCCGCAAATTTATCGAGGGGCTCAGTTATGGTCTTAGACTCAGTATGGCTCGGGAGTTGGAGACAGATACTCCATTTCAGCATGTAGTGATCGCTTGGAGGATGGAGCCTAGGCATGGCTAGGAGAGGGTGGTTAGGATGGCCAAGAGACCTCAAGATTTTGGAGGATTTGGTCGACCAGTTAATTCTGTGTACTTCAGCTATTCCGNTTAGCCTTATATTGATATTCTGCTTTGTTGTCAATTATTGCTTGTACTTCCCTTTGTTAGATTATATTGATATTTTGCACAAGTTTCTATGTTTAGTAGGTGTCTTGACTTTACCTTGTCACTACTCCACCAAGGTTAGCTTTGATACTTACTGGGTACCATTATGGTGTACTCATACTATGCTTCTGCACATTATTATGCAGATCTAGGTACCTCTGCCCATGCCGTACGCTAGTGAATTGATTCAGACGTTTCAGATACTTTAAGGTATACCTTCTTGACGCTCGCAGGCCTCGGAGTCACCTTTTGATATTGTCTTTACTATTGTTTATCTTCATTTCAAAACAGTATTGCATTTAGAGATTTCTAGGGTACTTCATTAGCGCTTGTGACTCTGTACTACCGGTTTTGGGATGTATTACTGTTTGGTCATTTGACGATGCTATGTCACTTATCCGTTTTTGCTTTATGGTTAATTGGATTTAATCTATTATTCTAATCTTGTGTTAGGCTTACCTAGTCTTAGAGACTAGGTCCCATCATGATCCCTAAGGTGGGATTTTGGGATAGTGACAAGTTGGTATCAGATATCTAGGTTCATAGGTGCTACATGTCATAGTTTAGTTGAGTCTTGCAGATCGGTACGGAGACGTTTGTACTTATCTGCAAAAGGCTACAGAACGATAGGAAATTCTAATTCTTTCATTCCTTATCGTGCGGATTTGTTGATTTCGAAATATGAGCCTTTGTCTTTCTATTCTCTCACAGATGGTGAGGACACACACCTACTAGACCAGATGAGCAAACATTCGCGCCTCCTTCTAGAGCCGCGAGAGGCCTGAGCTAGGTAGAAGCCGAGGAGGGGCACATACTGCAGCCGGAGCACCTGCAGAGCAGCGACTGAGGAGCCACTAGTAGCTCTGGTTGGGGGACAGGCACCCGAGGCGCCAGTTGATACCTATGGACTCCAGGAGACCCTAGCACATTTCCTGAGCATGTTCAATACTTTGGCTCAGGTAGGATTGATCCCAGTTTCACCAACTACATCTCAGGATGCGAGATGAGATCAAACTCCCGCAGCCCGTACTCTAGAGTAGTGAGTCCACATTGATCAAGTTTTGGGTGGTATTCCAGCACAAGCCATTATTCTGGTTAGCATGAGGCCAGGCTAGAGGCAACAGAGGAGTTTCAGAGGATGGTTGATAGGATCAATAAGTATGATCCTTATATTTTCAGTTGCGCAGTTACTGAGGATGCGCAAAACTTTCTAGACCAGTAGCACCGTATTCTTCAAACCATGGGCATTATGGAGGTGAGTGGAGTTGCCTTTACTACATTGCAGCTGATGGGGGCGGCATATAGGTGCTGGCAGTCTTATGAGGAGGATAGGCCAGTTGATGCAGCGCCACTCAGTTGGGCTCACTTTTCAGATCTATTGTTGAGGAAGTTTGTTCCCCAGACCCTCCGGGATACGTGGCGCATAGAGTTCGAGCAGCTGCATCAGGGAACTAAGACCGTGTTAGAGTATGCCATCAGGATTAATGAGTTGTCCTGTCATGCACTTGTTTTGGTTTCTACAATAAGCGAGCGAGTCCGCAAATTTATCGAGGGGCTCAGTTATGGTCTTAGACTCAGTATGGCTCGGGAGTTGGAGACAGATACTCCATTTCAGCATGTAGTGATCGCTTGGAGGATGGAGCCTAGGCATGGCTAGGAGAGGGTGGTTAGGATGGCCAAGAGACCTCAAGATTTTGGAGGATTTGGTCGACCAGTTAATTCTGTGTACTTCAGCTATTCCGAGATCTCTGATCGCCCATTATGCACAGCCATTTTCTAGTGCACCTCCTACACGGGTGCCTTCAGCGGTCAGTCTAGCCGACTGGATAAGACTCAGTTTTAGCAGCCACGCCTGCAAAGAGGTTGTTTTGAGTGTGGTGATACTAGTCATATGGTGAGGGACTGTCCCAGACATAGGAGGGGTGTGCCTCCACAAGTTCCGCAGATTCCATAGGGTCCACAAGGTTCGTAAGTTATGGTTGCTGCTCCAGTTGCCGCTACACCTACATCGCCATCTAGGGGTGGAGGTCAGGTGGGTAGAGGTCGTCTTAGAGAAGGAGGCCAGGTCTGTTGCTATGCTTTTCTGGGTAGGACCGAGGTTGTTACATCAATGTTGTCATCATAGGTAATGTTCTGGTCTGTCATAGGGATGCATTAGTTTTATTTGATCCGAGTTCCACTTATTCGTATGTGTTATCTTAATTTTCTTTATATTTAGATATATTTAATGATTCTTCGAGTGCTCTTGTATTTGTGTCTATGCCTATGGGATATTCTATTGTGGTAGACAACGTCTATCGATCGTGTTTGGTCACCATCGGGCATTATGAGACCAGGGTTGACCTTCTGCTACTCGGTACGGTGGACTTTGACTTGATATTAGGCATGGATTAGTTGTCTCCCTATCACGCTATTTTGGATTGTCACGCCAAGACTATGACATTGGCTATGCCAGGGTTACCGCGGTTAGAGTGGAAAGGTACATTGGATTATGTTCCTAGTAGGGTGGTATCTTTCCTGAAGGCACAACGAATGGTGGAGAAGGGGTGCTTAGCATATCTAGCCTCTGTGAAGGATGTCGGTGTTGATACTCCTACCGTTGAGTCAGTTCTGGTAGTGAGAGATTTCCCAGATGTTAATCCAGTAGACCTACCGGGCATGTCGCTCGATTGGATATTGATTTTGGTATTAACGTGGTGCCGAGCACTCAGCCCATTTCTATTCCACCATATCGTATGGCACCAGTGGAGCTGAAAGAATTAAAGGAACAACTTCAGGAGCTTCTTGATAAGTGTTTTATTCGACTGAGTATTTCGCCTTGGGGTGATCAAGTTCTATTTGTGAAGAAGAAGGACGGCTCTATGAGGATGTGTATTGATTACAGGAAGTTGAACAAAGTTAAAGTCAAGAACAAGTACCCTCTACCGGGTATTGATGATTCGTTCGACCATCTTCAGAGTGCTCGGGTATTCTCAAAGATTGATTTGAGGCCGAGATATCATCAGCTGAAGATCCGGGATTCAGACATTCCGAAGACTTCTTTCAGGACTCGATATAGTCACTATGAGTTTTTGGTGATGCCATTTGGGCTGACCAATGCCCCAGCAACCTTTATGCACTTGATAAACAGTGTATTCCAGCCATATTTTGATTCTTTCATCATTGTATTCATTGATGACATATTGGTGTATTCTTGCAGCCGGGAGGATCATGAGCAGCACTTGAGGATCGTTCTACAGACCTTGAGGCAGAAGAAGCTATATGCTAAATTCTCCAAGTGTGAGTTTTGGATTGATTCGGTGGCATCTAGTGAGGGGATTAGGTAGATCCGGAGAAGGTGGAGGCAGTTTAGAGTT
Organism: Nicotiana otophora; assembly: GCA_000715115.1. Taxonomy (NCBI): domain Eukaryota; kingdom Viridiplantae; phylum Streptophyta; class Magnoliopsida; order Solanales; family Solanaceae; genus Nicotiana; species Nicotiana otophora. Next base: position 11,813 of record AWOL01S0324940.1, on the reverse strand, counting down.
AGGCCAGACCATTTTCTGCTAATGAGGTATGGAGGTTTCTAGGCTTGGCCGGGTAGTATCGCCATTTTGTGGAGGTGGTTTCATCCATCACAACTACTTTGAGCAGATTGACTAAGAAGGGTGCCCCATTCAGGTGGTCCGACGAGTATGAGGAGATCTTTCAGAAGCTTAAGACTGCCTTGACCACAGCTCTAGTTTTAATTTTGCCTTCAGCATCGGGTTCTTATATAGTTTATTGTGATGCTTCGTGGATTGGTATTGGGTGCGTGTTGATGCATAAGGGTAGAGTGATTACTTATGCTTCACGTTAGTTGAATCCCCATGAGAAGAACTACCCAGTACATGATTTAGAGTTGGTGGCCATTGTTCACACATTGAAGATTTGGAGGCATTATCTCTACAACGCGTCTTGTGAGGTACAGATCACATAAGTATACAGTACCTATTTAAGAAAAAGGATCTGAACTTGAGGCAATAGAGGTGGTTACATCTATTAAAAGACTATGATGTCACCATTCTTTATCACCCCGGGAAGGCCAATGTGGTGGCCGATGTTTCAGTGGGAAGGCTGAGAGCATGGGAAGTCTTGCTTATATTCTAGTTAGGGAGAGAGTGTTATCTTTGGATGTTCAGGCGTTGGTCAACATGTTTGTGTGATTGAATATTTCAGAGCCTAGCGAGGTTCTTTCTTACTTGGTTTCTCGGTCCTCTTTGTTTGAGTGCATCAAAGCGCGTTAGTATGATGATCCCCATTTTTTTGTCCTTAAGGACACGGTGCAGCACGGTGATGCCAAGGAGGTTTCTATTGGAGATGATGGGGTTTTGCAGATGCATAGCCAGATTTGTGTGCCTATTGTGGATGGGTTGTGTGAGTTGATTATTTAAGAGACCCACAGTTTGCATTATTCCATTCATCTGGGTGCCGCAAAGATGTACCTGGATTTGAGGTAGCACCACTAGTGGATAAGAATTAAGAAAGATATTGTGGAGTATGTGGCCCAGTGTTTAAATTGTCAGCAGGTGAAGTAGGAGTGTAATGGACCGGGTGGTTTACTTTAGAGACTTGATATTCTAAAATGGAAGTAGGAGCATATCACCATGGATTTTGTGGTTGGACTCCCATGGACTTTGACGAAATTCGACGCACTGTGGGTTATTGTGGATGGACTGACCAAGTCTGCACACTTCATTCTAATTATGACTACCTACTCATCAGAGAAGCTGGCTCGGATATTATTTGTGATATATTTTGCCTTCATGTTGTGGCAGTGTCTATCATCTCGGATAGTGGCACGTAGTTCACATCACATTTCTAGAGTGATGTGTAGAGTGAGTTAGGCACACAGGTCGAGCAAAGCACAGTATTTCATCCCCGGATAGATGGAAAGTCCTAACACACCATTCACATATAGGAAGACATGCTACATGCATGTGTTATTGATTTTAGAGGTTCATGGGATCAGTTCCACCGCTCACAGAGTTTTCTTATAACAACATGTACCAATTGAGTATCCAAATGGCTCTTTATGAGGCCTTATATGGGAGGTGGTGTCGTTCTCCAGTTGGTTGGTGCGAGCTAGGAGAGGCTAGGTTATTGGGCACTGATTTGGTTCAGGATGCCTTGGAGAAGGTCAAGTTGATTGAGAATCAGTTTCGTACAGCACAATCTAGGTACAGTCTATGGCTATCGGGTTCGAATTTTGTTTTGGGACAAGGAATAGGTCCATTTTTCTATTTGGAACTTTTTTGCAGAATTTGGTGTCATTAGGAGTTGGTTTGATAGGAATCGGACGTTGAGTTGTGTTTCTAGTGATCTTGAGTTTCATGTTGAATTGCATGTGTTTTGATGTCCGATTTGTGGTGTCGGATGTTATTTTGGTGGGTTGATCGCACGAGTGAGTTCGTATGATGTTCTTAGATTTTGTGTGAATGTTTAGTGTGGAGCCCCGAGTGCTCGGGTGAGTTTCGGACGTGTTTCATATTGGTTTGAACTCATTCCAGGTTGCTGGTGTGATGGTGCTTCAGTTATTGCAATTGCGAGCACCAACATCACAATTGCAAAGTTGGTAGGGGATATAAGGTATCGCAATTGTGACACCTTGATCTTAATTGCGAAAGGTGGCCTTTGACTGGGTGATCTCATTTGTAACCATTTGGTCACATTTGCAAAAGGGACTGACTTCGCAAATACGAAGTCAGTGTCGCATTTACGACTTTCCCTAGGCTTGTAAGGTTCCGCAATTGCGATGGATTTTTTGCATTGCGAGGAATCGCAATTGCGAAACCCAGATCGCATTTGCAGTTTCTACACCTTAACAATTTGAAGAGGGATTTAGCTTCATTTTATCATATTTTAGAACCCTAGACTCGCTATTAAGCGATTTTGAGGAGGGATTTTCACATACAACCATTGGGTAAGTACATTTGATCAATTTTCAATTATATTACATAATTATTTATGAGATTTAACAGCTAATTGATGAGAATCTGAGAGAATGTTTTGGGGGTTTTGTCTATGTTTTAAAAAATAACAATTTAAGATTTGAGAGACAAATGGGACTCGGATTTGACAAAGCGAGCTCGGGTTGACTTTTGTTGACTTTTGGGGAATTGTGTAAAGATCTTAGGTTTATTAATGGAAATTGGTTTCTCTTGCATTGTTTGATGATATTAAGTTATTTCTGGTTAGATTTGAGCAATGCGGAGGTAAATTTTAAAGGAAAAGCAATTGTTTAGGGTTGAATTGGCCTAGTTGAGGTAAGTATCTTGCCTAACTTTGTGTGTGGGAACAACCCAGTATGATTTAGCTTAATTGCACTGTTTGAAATATGTCAAAGACGTGTACATGAGGTGACAAGTGTATACATGGGCTTATAGTGGAAATTGACCGGTTTAGACTCTTATGTTACTTATAAGCATTTAATTATAGTTGTTATTACATGTTAACTCTTTCGTCGTTGAGTTCATTTCATATATGTATTTAATTAAAGTTGTTATTACTAGTTATATCTTTCATGGTTGAGTTTATTCTTATGCATTTAACTGAAATTGTAGTTATATAGAGTATATTTCCTCGTTGAGTTGTTTTCCCGTCTTATTTTGTAGTTATTGAGGGCCATTAACATGCTTTTAATTGAAGTTGTTGTTTTATGGAATATATTTTGTTGTTGAGTTATTTCCCGGTTCGTTGTGTTGTTATTAAGATTTTTGTACACATTGTTGTTGAACTGTGGGCTATGTGTTGTGGTGATATTAGTATTGCTGTTTTGAAAATGTTATGGTATATGGGCACGTGTGGTGCGAGTTGATTATTGTGTTGTGATGAGATGGGTATGCGGCAGCATAAGGGTGGTGATATTGATGCGCATGTGGCGAGGTAAAGAGGATATATGCGAGTGTTGCTAGTAAGGAAAATTACTTCATTTGAAGCACACACGGCGAGATAAGGGGGCTAAAGCGTGTGAAACTATTTCGGGGAAAATAGTTTTTAAATAAAAAGAAAATCAAGGCTCACATGGAGATGTAAGGAAGATTGTGATTATGACTTGTGAAATGTGAATTTGAGGTGTGGTACCTCGGGGTGATTCTTGTTGTACATTCTATATTAAAACGGCTTATTGATTTGAACAGTTATTGTTTTTCCTTAATAAATTTCACTTGTATTTTTTACAGTATTTGATTATTTACTGTTTTTATCATATGTTCACTCTTTGTTATCATTTATTGCTTCTACTTCTGTTGTTAGCCTTATATTGATTATTCTGCTTTGTTGTCAAATTATTGCTTTTACTTTCGTTATTAGACTTATATTTACATTCTGCTTTGTTGTCAATTATTGCTTTTACTTCTCGTTGTTACATTATGTTAATATTCAGCACGGGTTTCTATGTCTAGTAGGTGTCTTGACCTGACCTCGTCACTACTCCACCGAGATTAGTCTTGATACTTACTGGGCACCGTTGTGATGTACTCATAGCTTCTAGATATTTTTGTGCATATCTAGGAGCCTTTGCCCGTGCCGGACGCCAGTGAGTTAATTGAGATATTTTAGAGACTTCAAGGTATACATGTTTGAAGTTCGCAGGCCTTGGAGTCATCTTCTGATATTGTCTTTACTATTGTTTATCTTCATTTCAACACAGTATTGTATTTTGAGATTTCTAGTGTACTTCATTAGAGCTTGTGATTCCGTACTACCAGTTTTGGGGTGTGTTATCGTTTGGTCATTTGACGATGCTATGTCACTTATCTGTTTATGCTTTATGGTTAATTCGATTTAAGTTGTTATTCTCATCTTGTGTTAGGCTTACCTAGTCTTAAAAACTAGGTTCTATCACGATCTTTAAGGTGGGATTTTGGGGTCGTGACATGACTACAGCCTCAGTGTTGTTATTCCCTACGGGTTCGGGATCGCACACTGTGTATTGTGATGCATCGCATATTGAACTTTGTGTGACATTGATGCATGACGGTAGGTTGATTGCCTACGCATCTCGGCAGTTGAGGTTCATGAGAAATATTATTCTGTGCATGATTTAGAGTTGGCAGCCATTATTCACGCGTTGAAGATTTGGAGGCACTATCTATATGGCATTTCGTGTGAGGTCTATACCGACTATCGGAGTCTCCATCACCTGTTCAAGTAAAAAGAACTAATTTTACGGTAGCGGAGATGGATAGAGTTGTTGAAAGACTACGATATCACCATCTTAAACTATACGGGGAAGGCCAATGTAGTGGCTGATGCATTGATTAGGAAGGCTGAGAGCATGGGCAGTTTAGCATATTTACCAGTAGTCGAGAGGCCACTAGCTTTGGATGTTCAAGCGTTGGCCAACCAGTTCGTGAGATTGGATGTTTGGGAGCCTACCGCGGTTCTTGCTTGTGTTGTGGCACAGTCATCATCATTTTAGGGTATCAAGGCTCGCTAGTTTGATGATCCTCACTTGTTGGTGTTGAAGGACACGGCGCTGCGGGGTGGTTTCAAGGAGGTTATGATTGGATATGATGGTGTTATGTGGCTTAAGGGCCGGATTTGTGTTCCAAATATTGATTGGTTGAGAGAGTTGATCCTTGAAGAGGCTCACATTCCGCGCTATACCATTTACCTAGGCATCATGAAGATATACCGTGACTTGAAACAACAGTATTGGTGGCCGATAATGAAGAATTATATTGTTGCTTTTGTCTATCGGTGTTTAAATTGCCAATAGGTGAAGTACGAGCATCAGAAATCGGGTGAGTTGACTCAGAGAAGGGAGATACCGGAATGTAAGTGGGAGGGCATCACGATGGATTTTCTGGTAGACTTACCATGGACTTTGAGGAAGTATGACGCTATCTGGGTTATTGTGTATTGGTTTACTAAGTTTTTACACCTCATTCTAGTGATGACTTCCTATTCTTCACAGTGGTTGGCTCTGGTTTACATCCGAAAGATTATTCGCCTGCACGGCATACCCATTTTTATCATTTCTGACAGAGGCACGAAGTTCACTTTGCATTTTTGGAGAGCCGTGTAGCGTGCGTTGGTCACGTGGATCGAGATGAATACAACATTTCATCCTCAGACAAAAGGACAGTCCGAGCTGACTATTCAGATTTTGTTACGTGCCTATGTTGTTGATTTTGGAGGTTCATGGGATCAGTTTTTTCACCAAGCAGAGTTTGCCTACAACAACACCTATCAATTGAGTATCCAGATGGTTCCATATGAGGCCTTATATGGTAGGTGATGTCATTTGTCGATTGGTTAGTATGAGCCCGATGAGGCTAGATTGTTAGGCACTAATTTTGTTCGTGATGCTATGAAGACGGTTAAGGTGATTCAGGAGCGACTTCATACAGCTCGGTCCAGACAATAGAGCTATGTAGACAGGAAGGTTCGAGATGTGGCTTACATGGTGGGTCAGAAGGTTCTTCTCTGAGTGTCACCTATGAAGGGCGTGATGCGGTTTAGGAAGAAGGGCAAGTTGAGCTCGAGGTTTATTAGCCCGCTTGAGATCTTGGACAGAGTTGGAGAGGTTGCTTATAGGCTTGCACTGCCTCCTAGCTTAGCAAGGGTACATCTGGTATTTTACATTTCCATGCTTCGAAACTACCATGAGGATAGATCACATGTTTTGGACTTCAGCACGGTGCAGCTTGATGAAAATCTGATCTATGTGGAAGAGTAGTGGCTATTCTCGGCCCGCAGGCTCGAAAGTTGAGATCTAAGAGTTTTCCTTCTGCGAAAGTGCAATGGAGAGGTCAGCCGATTGTAGAGTCTACATGGGAGTCCGAGTCCGATATATTGAGTATATACCCCTATCTTTTTACCATTCCAGGTACTTTCTATGTCAGTTCGACGACGAACGTTTCTTTTAGAGGTGGAGAATGTGATGAATCGATAGGTCATTTTTATTACTAGCCTTAATTTTAGTGTTCTGAGACCTCCCATAACTTCATTTGATGTTTATCGATTTGTGTGCATGGTCCGGTTGTTTTCCTAAAAGCTTTTACATAGACTTTTGATGAAAATTTGATTTTTGACTTAAAATGAGGCTAGAGTTGATTACGGTCAACACTATGGGTAAGCGATCTTGGATCGGTGTTTTGATAATATCATTAAGTTCATATGATATTTGTGGACTTGTACACCTGTTTGGTTGGGGTCCGGGGTGACTTGCGCACATTTTGGTGCATTATGTGAAAATTTAATTTTCAAGTTGAAATCTCGGGTGATGACTCTAAATTCTGATGACCAGACTATTCATAGATGTGATTCTGTTGTTGCCCACCCGGGCTAGACATTCCATTTCTACCTCTACCCATCCCCATCTATTGTTGTACACCTTGATCACGAGGATGCACTATCGATGAAGAAGTTGTTGCAGATCCCGTTGGTGGCATCACGCTATCCACATTTCTTGTTGGGCAAAAGCGCATTCTGTAACCGGGCTACCCACAAGAATACCAAAAATCCGAACCCTGTCGTTAGTGCCCAAAATGATTCCTACCATACCGGCCACATTGCGGCACCGGGGGCCTCATCTTACCACGGCCTCTGCTAAATTATGAGCTCTATCTCTGGGGATTTTGACTCTGACTAGAATAGGTGATCTGACCACGGCTTTGATCCTAAAACTGTGACATTGCACTTGCCTCCTGATGAGATGGATATCAAGGAAACGGGGATCTAAACTCAGGTCGTGACTCTCCCATATTACCTGCAGCTTGGGCTCTTTTATGTTGGCACCGATCGTGCTCTCGAGCAGCTCGATGTTGCCTTTTTCGATCTTCTAAACTCTGCGCATAGTCTTGTATGCGTGTAATATCCATGTTCGGACTCAAATGAGTAGTGGTCAATTTATTGATCAAATGTGGTCCTAGTCCACCCACGAATTGGTGTACTCTATAACTCATCTCTGCTACAATCAAGGGTGCATACTTGGCCAAGGATTTAAATTGCATGTTGTACAACCGCACACTCATGTTACCTTGTTCCAACCGTAAGAATCTATCTTGCTTAGCTCGTCGGAGCTCAGTAGGCAAATATTGCTGCAGAAAGTCTTCAAAACACTCTCTCCATTCCACCAGTAGGCCAAGAGGTCCCCTAGACTACTCCCACGTCTTATACCAAGTCACAGCAATAACTCGCAATTTATATCAAGCAAGCTCCATGGACTCTGTATCAGTGGCATGCGTAACTCGTAACGTCCGCTGCATTTGGTCTAATAATTCTGGGGATCTTCGTTGGCATATGTTCCTGTAAACACCGGGGGGGTTCAAATTTATGAAATCCCGAACTCTCGTGCTGACCACTCCATCTGAGGTGGCAGGTGCCTGACGTTGGGGCTGAGAGGTCACTAATTGAGTCAACAGTTACACTGATTTTCTCATGTCTAAATCCTGCTCGGGAACAACCGGGAGAGGAATGTGGTGCATTAACTTCTCTAGGAGGATTCTGGGGTGTTGGTGTTGTCCCCGAGGCCTGATTTCCAACCTCATTACGGGGACCATGTTGACCCATAGGGGCAGGTGGCACCTGACTGGTACCTTCTCCTGCTTCTTCATTTGGTCCATGAATAAGTGCTTAACGTCTCGTAGTAGGCATTGCTATAAACATAGAAAATATACGGATTAGAAGTGAATTTTTATGACTCAGCTCTATCGCATGATCTAGATCAGAAAGAAGGGTATTCATCCTAAATATCATGTAGCCTCATGTTTATAAATATGGTGCACAATATACCCATAAACAAGACTCTACTAGATACGGCTTGTATACTTTCTAGGACACTACCTGCTTTGATATCATGTTTGTCACACCCCAACCTTGGGAGGTGCGACCGGCACACGATGCCCGGAGGCCCATGCGAACCGAGGCATGCTCTTCCATTTTTTTATTCATAAATATATGGGCCGTTGAGGCATTCATAAAAATCTGGGCCGTCGAGGCATTCAAAAAATGACTACCAAAATTTAAAATGAGCACAACGGATTAGCAAAAGAAGCATTGGCATTTTATACATGATAATCACTATCGCTAACATAGTCACCCGGCCATTACATGCAACCAAACACTAACAATAGTCTGCAAGCCTCTAAAAGTACCAAAAGGGATACATATTACATAACTTGGTTGGGACAGGGTCCCACCGTACCCAAAATGTTTATGACATCTACTTTAGTACCTATTTACCTCTGAACAGCTAATCCGAAGAAGTGGAAATCAACAACCATCATGCACCTAGTGGAGATGGGCGTCACCGTATCTATCTGTACTTGTGGGAATGAACACAGTGTCCAAAAAGGAAAGGGTGTCAGTACGGATATTGTACTGAGCATGTAATACTAATAAGGAAAAGTAAATCAGAGTCATAACATAGAAATGTGAGTATGTTATTCCAACCTAAATACCGAATACAACCCACCGGGGGCATAAATCAAACTATGGAAAACTATGAATCAAGGATCATAAATGCATGCACAATTTTGTAAAACAATGCCTCTCATTGGGGCCATGCGTCATTT
>AWOL01S0324905.1:0-22194 GCA_000715115.1 Nicotiana otophora | reverse complement strand
CTCAAGGCCTAGGGCAATGCTTGTGCCGGGGAGGGCAGCCCAACCCAGAGTCGAACTCCACTCTCAAATACCCTTAAACACTAACGACATGTTTTCCTTACGGATTTAAGTGCCAATGAGGCCCTTCCAATATAAACTAAATATTAAGTACTACTTACCACAAAAGCATATATAATTTCCCTTAATAACACAAGAGAACACAGATTACCTTTGATACTAAATAAGGAACACATATCAAATAAGCCTAAAGGAGGCTGAATTTAGAACACATATAGATGAGAAACAGAAGTCTCATGTCATACTGCTACATCATTAAAAAATAACATATTCAAGTAGGTATTAATAACACTATTTAACACCTTAAATATCATCAATGTAGATTCAAACTAACAATCATGCTCAGTCATTGTTACTGAGAGGTTATCAAGGTCATTTTGAAATGAGATTAAACTCTCATCATGGCTATAAATTCACAGGTTCAAACATGGGATTTCTAAGGTCTCAACAGGGTGATGCTTCTAACAGTATTAGCGGGTTATCATGTTGAGATAATATCAACAAGTGGAACTCGTAATTTTTTAGAGTCAAGTTCAGTTTTAGATTAGTAATAAAGAGAAGAACTGGTATGATTTAAAACAAAAACACGGTATTGTAAAGTCAAACAGAGATACTTGCAATATTTAATCAACTACAGATAGGCAGGGTAAGTGAGGTAGTGACCTCATACAAGCAGGGGAACTTTGCACATTATAGAACCAATTACAAAATCAAATCAACATGTTGGTAAAGAAATGAGATGGAAACATCGTATCAAAGCAAGTGCAAACTCAAACATAAGTCTAGTTCAGTATGTAGGTATGAAGTGATCATGTTTCAGCTACTAAAGTGTCACTTAATTATACCATAGTGTCTAAGTCCTATCTCCATGGAAGATAAGTTAATGATAGTTGCATGCAGGCTTTACAGAATCAATAGTGGATCAAAGAGATTAAGGACAGGGATGTACTGTATAAGTTTTGAATTACACATGTATATGAGGATCTCAACTGATTATGGGACTAACAAACTCAATTATGAAACAATCACCAGTTGACTTTATCCAAACAAGATCATGACTTACTATGAAGAAGAAGAATATAGCTTAACCTTAACAGAATATATATACAACAAAGATTCATGAGAAGAAGACAGTTTCATGCAAATAAGATAGTTTCCTACAAATGTATACAACAGTTGAGTATGATCATGAGAAGGTCATAGTGACAGCCCAGAAATTACCTTCAGTGTTAGTAGATACAGATACAGAGAATAAGAGCATCTAAACACTTAGATTCTTTCAACTTAGTTAAGTGATATGCACTTATTGAACTTTCAGGTGTATATCAGTTAAGGTTACCAAATAATGAACTCGATCATAAAACAAATAGGATGCAGGGAATACTATGCAGAAGTGAAGATCGAAATAGTATCATTAGTGAACATGAACATGATTTGGTTTAACAATGATAATAACTAAACAGAGTAAAGACTATAGTGGTAACTCAGAAACAGTTTAACAAACACCGACAGAGTGGAAAGTATTTAGACATTGTAAGTTCAGGCTAAAGGTTTAAAAGGCAATGGGATATAGGTCATCTTAGCTATATTATCAAGTATTAAACTCAACTTCAAAGCTCACAAGAAATTACAGAGGTGCAACAAGACAGAGATGAGCTTACTGCAAGTTGATGAGGATTATGAAATTCATATAGAACATAAGCATATAAGAACTTAGGCATGGAGACTATTGAAAAACTCAGAACAAAGATCAACAATTATCAATGACTTAATCGATTATCACTTAAGGAATCATAACAGAAAAAGCTGACCACAAAAGGTCGTCAAACTAACAAAGCATAAACATCAAACATGTCAAACACATAATTATAATATATAGCACTTATGTCAGTATACTCATGTCATTCAAAGCGACGAACAAAAGAGAAAAGTGAGAGCGAGGTGCTGACCTTTTTGAGGGTACCAGACCAAACAGATTCTTTTTGTTGCTCAAAATCCCAAAACTCTCGAGTTTAAACCAACAATAGAACTGAGCAAAAAAGAGAAAACAATAAGGAAGCTAAGAATAGAAACCCTAAATTTCTTAGTGTCTTTGTGTGCTTAGTGCTTTCATATTTGTATGTGTATGTTAGGTGAGAGTATTAAAGACCCCTTTTATAGTGGCATTCAATGCCTCTATGGTTCAACAAGATTCAAAATGATAGTGAAAGATGACGAGGAGCTGATGATGTGAGCAAGATTTGGGAAATTCTAAAGAAACATAGGGAGAAATGATGAAGCTTTACCTGAGAGAGAGGAGGACTGCCCGTTGAAAGCAAAATCCGCCGGGTAAAGGCCCAATGTCCAGAGGTCTCTGCGATTGACATATGGACCAAGAATAATGATAATGAATGTTGTGAGAAGGCCATGCATGCCACCAATTTTGACAAAGCACAAAGGATTCTGAGGATTTGACTTTGCATCGATTAGTCTACGGTTTTAGATTAGGATTTTAAAATCCAATCGGTGAGAAAAATGAAATAAAACCTTACAATTCACAGCCTAGGGACGAAGCAATTCGATTATGCCAGTTGGATTTGAGAAACAAAACGAAAATGGTGCTTTGATTTTACTGGTCATGCTCTGGTGTTTTAGATTCCAAGCACAAAAGGGAAAGATCAACAGGGTTTGGGGATGGAGAAGCATGGAAGGACGATTTGATTTAGGGTTTTGTGACCTTGCACTGATTTGTGCAAGGTTCCATGACTGATGGGGCTCGAAGAGATGAGAGAAAAGACAGGTTTTTGGGAAAGGGGGCGGCTGGTCTTGGGCGAGAATGATTAGGGTTGGGGTTGTCTCCAGGTTTAAAACGGGAGATGGAACGGGAGTCGTTGGATCAATTGTGATCAACGGCTCCAATATTTCGGAGATGAAATATTTATTGGGAAACAAAGGCGACCATTGGATCTCTTTTAATCCAACAACAGAGATAAATCACTGATGGAAAATTAGTTTAATTGTGAACCGTTGATCATTTGTATCAACGATCCGGATGTAGTTTGTTTCTTGTTTGAGTGTTTGAGAGCAATGATGTGGCACACTATAATTGGTTCAAACATGATGGCATGGATTGCCATGGTGGAAAGAGAGGGGTGGCCTTGGGTTGGGTATTTTCGGATTGGGCTATATATTTGGGCTAAAATAATTTAAGAAATGGCCATCTAGTGTTTAATTGAGGAATTGTAATTGTAGCCACTTTGTCTTTTACCCTTTTGAGATTCATTTAAATAACTTAATTATTTTCAATAAAACGTAGTAGAGATTATAATTGTTAAATATTACTAATTATTGTGATTAATTATTTGTAAAAATACTTTGTTCCTAAATTGTACTAATTTCGAATTTTCATATAGTAATCTAATTAATTAGAAATTAAAGAGTAATGTAATAAATTAATTATAGAACCTATGTATAGAAATTATTTTAATAATCAAAAAATAGCAAATATATTTGTAATTACAGAATGTCAATAATTTGCGATTAAGTTTACAACTAATGCTTGGTTAACTTGTGAAAAATAGATATTCATTACTAGAAAATACTTTGAGAACATTATTGTAAATTATTAAGTATAAATTAATTAACTTAAAAGGGGAGGGTCAAAATTGGTCGTCAACAGCTGCCCCTCTTTGACCGGAGACGATGAAAGAGTTTTCGAGCAAAGAAATTAAATCAAAGCCAATTTTGTTCCGACTGTAGGCACGCATTTCAAGAATGGCATGAGGATTATGAGTTACAGAATTTAGTTGAGGAAGAATCTAGGAAAGATTTGGGGATATTGGGCCGATATTTGGCTTTGAATTGCTTACATACCTCGGGCTTAACAAGGATCAAGCCTCATGTAGCTCTGGAGTAGGGATTTTGGTGAAACAGTACTTGCAGGAATTTTCCCCAATATCGTATTGCGACACTACAATGAGACGGAAGATCGGTCACTCATGGTAGCTTGAATTTTGCGGCCTAATTTGAATGATTCGAAATTTAGAGGTCGTTGATCGTCTTGAGCTGGGATCTTGGCCCGATGTTAGGTTGGCTGTCCCTATAGCATTGTAGTTCGGTCCGCTGCTAAGAAAAAATTCCGCGCTCCGGTGTTTGTTCTTGCAAAGCAAATGAAACACACGCATACCAATATATNCTAAATTGCACTAATTTCGAATTTTCATATAGTAATCTAATTAATTAGAAATTAAAGAGTAATGTAATAAATTAATTATAGAACCTATGTATAGAAATTATTTTAATAATCAAAAAATAGCAAATATATTTGTAATTACAGAATGTCAATAATTTGCGATTAAGTTTAAAACTAATGCTTGGTTAACTTGTGAAAAATAGGTATTCATTACTAGAAAACACTTTGGGAACATTATTGTAAATTATTAAGTATAAATTAATTAACTTAAAAGGGGAGGGTCAAAATTGGTCGTCAACAGCTGCCCCTCTTTGACCGGAGACGATGAAAGAGTTTTCGAGCAAAGAAATTAAATCAAAGCCAATTTTGTTCCGACTGTAGGCACGCATTTCAAGAATGGCATGAGGATTATGAGTTACAGAATTTAGTTGAGGAAGAATCTAGGAAAGATTTGGGGATATTGGGCCGATATTTGGCTTTGAATTACTTACATACCTCGGGCTTAACAAGGATCAAGCCTCATGTAGCTCTGGAGTAGGGATTTTGGTGAAACTGTACTTGCGGGAATTTGCCCCAATATCGTATCGTGACACTACAATGAGACAGAAGATCGGTCACTCATGGTAGCTTGAATTTTGCGGCCTAATTTGAATGATTCGAAATTTAGAGGTCGTTGATCATCTTGAGCTAGGATCTTGGCCCGATGTTGGGTTGGCTATCCCTATAGCATTGTAGTTCGGTCCACTGCTAAGAAAAAGTTCCGCACTCCGGTATTTGTTCTTGCAAAGCAAATAAAACACACGCATACCAATATATTGTAATGCAGAATATATTAAGATGCGATGTAAATGATGTAGGAATAATGATGCTTGGTTGTTGGCGAGCTGTTATTTGGGATTAGGATGATAGGATACTTGATCCTGACTCGATTTGTTAGTCGGGTTGTGTACCGTTCCGCAGTTGTCGGAGCATTTGAAAATTGTCTCCGCTTGTTAGGAGAGCTTGATTATTAAGGTGCGTCTCCGCTTGTTGGGAGAGCTTTGCACTGAGAAGTATCTCCGCTCGTTGATAGAGCTTGATTTGTAAAGTGCGTCTCCGCTTGTTGGGAGAGCTTTGCACTGAAATGTAAAGTATTCTCCGCTCGGGGGTGATTGATTAAAATCGTAATCATGCCTAAAGTTGCACGAATAAAACATTAAAACATTCAAAGTAATAGCGAAATGAAATATAAGCATGCCCAAGAGATACTCTTGATTGCGAAGCTAGGTTGCGGCCACTAATGGGCAGAACGTTGGTGACGAGGTTTGCGTTTTTCTATTCCGGCATCCGTGATTGACGGAGCGGTGCTACAGATTACTTTTTGTTGGTGAAGTTTGCAGTTTGCTATATAGAAGGCTCTAGTTGGAGAAGTCGACGTTCGATTTGTACTAGGAGCTCCAATTGATTGAGCTGGCGGTTTGCTATATACATGACTTCGATTGGTGAAGCCGACATGCGATTTGTACAGGGTGCTCCAATTGGTTGAGCCCGTGATTTGCTATTTACAGGACTTCGATTGGCGAAGCCGACGCGCGATTTGTACAGGGTTTTCCGATTGATTGAGCAGGCGATTTTTTATATACAGATTTTTGTTGGCGAAGCTGACGTGCGATTTGTACAGGGTTCTCCGATTGATTGAGCAGACGGTTTGCTATATACTGATTCCAATGTCAACTGTCTGATTCTGAAGCACCTACAAAGGATTCAATGGTTAGCCTTAGTTGTACTCGAAAATTTAAAGTAAACGAAGAAGAGATAATCTTAGGCAAATGGCGGGTCCGTCATTTACCCCAGTGTGGTCCCAGCGATTCTTTACTCCCCGTTGACCTTGCACTCAAAGAAAACTTCTTAGTAGGGGAGGGGGAAAAGTTGGTTTACGTCGACCATGGTATTGATTTGCCCCATCCTTTGACATGATTGCGCCACGGAGTTTGGTAGATGGAAGAGATTACTTTGTCTCATTGATGTAGATCTTCTGTGACGTCTCTGACAACGCGGCTACTTGTTGTTGTGACTGTGTCCTAATTAAGGCTAATGCATTTTAGAGGTTTCCTAAGGTTATAATCGAACCCTTTTAGGTTGCCTACGTATCCAAAACGGAATCAGGTCAAAACGTAGTTCGTGGGATAATGATAAAAAGTGATGAAATGATCGAGCCTGACTCAAGCATCCTACGTATCCAAAACGGAATCAGGTCAGAATGTAGTTCAATTACAACATATGCAAAATGATGATATTAAGGAATGAAAGTGGTCGCGTCTCACTCAGACAGCCTACATATCTAGGTGGAATCAGGCCAGAACATAGTTTAATTACAAAACACGATTGAATTCGATAAGGATTGCCTACGTATTCCTTTATGAGGAAATCAAATCGGCGTAGTTCCTGAACGAGCATACAAAAATGATATTTGGTTTTTCTATTACAAAAGAAAGGGTGAGAGAAACCCAACCCTACGTGGGTTGCCTACGTGGGTTGCCTACGTATCCCTCCGTGGGAAGTCAGGTTGAATGTAGTTCAGTTACATCAAAAATCCTAACTTTATCTGTCTTCAGGTGTAATATCTCTTGATTGTGTCCGAGTTGATAGGCTTCGTGTTGACTCTTCTATCCATTTTTGCTAAGATTAGAGCTCCACCAGACAGTGCTCCGTGGACCACATAAGGACCTTGCCAGTTTGGTGCGAATTTCCATTTAGCTTCTTCTTGATGGGGAAAGATTTTCTTCAGAACCAACTGCCCCGGAGTGAATTGGCGAGGCTTCACTCTTTTGTTAAATACACTAGCAATCCTGTTCTGGTATAGTTGGCCATGACATACTACATCCATTCTTTTCTCGTCAATGAGTATGAGTTGTTCTTGCTTGACCCGTATCCACTCTGCATCGTCCAGTTTCGCTTATTGAATGACTCTTAAGGATGGTATTTCGACTTCTGCGGGTATCACTGCTTTAGTGACGTATACCAACATGTACGGCGTTGTCCTAGTAGATGTTCTCATGGAAGTTCGGTAACCTAATAAAGCGAAAGGTAACTTCTCGTTCCATTGTCTGTGATTTTCCACTATCTTTCACAGAATCCTCTTGATATTCATGTTATCTGCCTCGACTGCTCCATTAATTTGTGGTCTGTAGGCTGTGGAATTGCGGTGGACGATTCTGAACTTCTCGCAGATTTCCCTCATGAGGTCGCTATTGAGGTTAGCGGCATTGTCAGTGATGATAGATTCTGGTATCCCAAATTTGCAAACGATGTTGTTCCGGACAAAATCTGCCACTACCTTCTTTGTGACGTCCTTGTAAGTAGATGCTTCAACCCATTTGGTGAAATTATCGATGGCTACCAAGATCAAACGATGTCCATTTGACGCTACAAGCTCTATAGGTCATATCACGTCCGTGCCCCAGGCGGTGAAAGGCCAGGGTGAAACCATTACATTTAACTCATTTGGTGGAACCCGGATGAAATCTCCGTGAATCTGGCACTGGTGACACTTCTTCACGTAGCGGATACTGTCACTTTCCATAGTCATCCAAAAGTATCCAACTCTCAAAATCTTCTTGGCTAATGTGAACTCATTCATGTGGGACCCGCATGTCCCTGCATGTATTTCTTCCAACAGTTTGGTTGCTTCGGTGGCGTCCACACATCTCAGCAAACCTAAGTCTGGGGTTCTTCTGTACAAGACTTCCCCGTTGAGGAAAACGTGATTTTCCACCCTCCCGAGGGCTCGCTTTTGACCATTAGTAGCATTTTCTGGGTACTCCCCGGTCTCAAGGAACTTCTTGATGTCGTGATAACAAGGTTTACCATCTGGTTCTTCATTTACGTGGACGCAATAGGCATGTTGATCCTTGATTTCTATCTCGATTGGGTCGATGTAATTCTTGGCTGGATGCTGAATCATGGATGATAAGGTTGTAAGGACGTTTTTGAACTCGTTCTGAATTCTGGGGACGTGCTTGAACTCAATCTTTGTGAACTTCTTGCACAGCTCCTTCACGCAGTACAGGTACGACAATATCTTGACATTCTTAGTTGACCACTCTCCTTGGACTTGGTGGATCTGCAAATCAAAATCTCCTATGACCAAAAGTTCTTTGATGTTCATGTCGGCTGCCATTCTAATTCCAAGGATGCATGCCTCATACTCAGCCATATTACTGGTACAAGGGAATCTTATCTTTGCCGATGCTGGATAGTGTTGTCCAGATTCCGAAATCAGGACTGCCCCAATCCCGACTCCTTTGAAGTTTGCTGCTCCATCGAAAAACATCCTCCATCCAGAGTATAATTCTGCAATATCTTCCCCGGCAAATAGTACTTTTTCATCAGGGAAATACATGGTAAGTGGTTTGTAATCCCCACGCACTAGATTCTCGGCGAGGTGGTCGACTAAATCTTGCCCTTTGATGGCCTTCTGAGTTATGCACACAATGTCAAATTCATTGAGAAGAATTTTCCATTTAGCTAGCTTTCCGTTAGGCATTGGCTTCTGAAAAATGTACTTGAGTGGGTAGAGCGGAGATATCAAATGCGTGGTGTATGCCGACATGTAATGCCTTAGCTTCTAAGCAATCCAAGTCAGAGCATAACAAGTGTGTTCTATCAAATTATACTTGGCCTCGCATGGTGTGAACTTCTTGCTTAAGTAGTAGATGGCCTGCTCCTTTCTCCCAGTTTCGTAATGTTGCCCCAATACGCAGCCGAAGGCATTGTCCAAAACTGACAAATAGAGCAACAATAGTTTCCCTGGTTCAGGGGGAACCAACACTTGTAGGTTTGAAAGATACTCTTTGATTCTGTCAAAGGCTTTTTGGTACTCTTCCGTCTGTGGTAGCATCCTTCTTTAACAGCTTAAAAGTGAGTTCACAGATTACCGTTGACTGGGCTATGAAACAACTGATATAATTCAATCTTCCCAAGAAACTCATGACATCTTTCTTGCTCTTTGGTGGCGGTAATTCCTGGATGGCCTTGATTTTTGATGGGTCCAGTTCTATCTCTTTCCTTCTTACAATAAAACCAAATAGTTTTCCAGCGGGGACTTCGAATGCGCACTTTGCTGGGTTCAACTTCAAATTGTACCTTCGCAGGCCTTTGAAAAATTTTCTCAAGTCGTCCAAGTGCTCTGAACTCTTTCGAGATCTTATGATGACATCATCCACATACACTTCGGTCTTCTTATGAATCATGTCATGAAAGAGGGTCATCATGGCCCTCATGTAGGTAGCATCGGCGTTCTTGAGACCGAATGGCATAACCCTATAACAGTGAAAGTTGTCTTCTCTGTGTCTTCTTCGTGCATTAAGATTTGATGGTATCCAACAAAACAATACACAAATGACTGCAGTTCATGCTTCGCACAATTGTCGATGAGAATGTGGATATTTGGCAAGGGGAAATCGTCTGTTGGACTAGCTTTGTTAAGATCCCGGTAATCCACACATGTTCCAATCTTTCAGTCCTTTTTGGGCACTAGGATGATGCTTGCCAACCAACTTGGATAGTTGGTTGCCCTTACTACATTTGCTTCTATCTGTTTGGTCACTTCTTCCTTTATCCTCAGACTTAAATTAGGTTTGAACTTCCTGGGCTTCTGTTTGACTGGCGGTCTGGCAGGGTCAGTGGGTAGTCGATGAGAGACAATATCGGTGCTTAATCCTTGCATGTCATCATAGGATCGTGTGAACACGTCGACATATTGTCGGAGGAGCTCAATCATCTTTTCCTTTTGCTCGGCTTCTAGGTGAATGATGATTCTAGTTTCTTTCACGTCTTCTTCGCTTCCAAGATTGACTGCTTCCGTTTCTTCGAGGTTGGGCTTCTTCTGACTCTCCATCTGTTAGATCTCCTGCGGGAGATTGGCTGGCATCATACTCTCGTCATATTCCTCATAATCTGGGTCATTGCGCTCAGTGGTTTTGTTACATGTCATAATTGCGGAACGCAGTTTTTTATCGGTTTGATTACTGAAAAGAAAAGCTAGGTATAAATAAAGCAGTAAAATAGAGTTGCAATATTTAGGAAAATAATTTNGGAAAATGATTCTTCTTATTTCATCAAAAGGGGAACATCTTAAGCGTTCACAAGAGGCAAATGACAAAAAGGTACAGACACGGTACATACCTCAATTGACCGTGCTCTTTCAAAAGAAAACTTTTATAGTTCCATAATACCAAGACTCCCGGCGAACCAAAGATGGACTGGCTGTCCAATTCTGCAGCTCTTTCCCTGGTTCGGCATCCCTAATACTCGGTGTCTTAATGTCAGTTCCTTCACAACATTCTTCAATCATATTCACGAACAGCTTTCCCATCCCGTCGATGATATCATCTTCGAGTGTTGAACTCTGTCCCGGACTTGCAACATGCTCTGGAACAAAACCCTTTTTCCTGGAGCTAACATGCAAGTTTTCCCTTCCGGAGGCTGATATCATATGCAAACCCTTCTTTTCTACCTGTTGTGTTCAATTGGTTCTATGATTCCATCTGACTTGGCTCCCAACCCTATTCCTGACTTATACTCATATTTCATCATCTTTCTCATAGCCATCTTGGATCTGTACGGCGATTGCATTCCCAAATTTTGTTCAGTCTTCTCCACCTCAGTAGTCTGAATGATATTTACAACGTGGAAGGAGACTCCCTCTAGCCCCTCAATGAATGGGACAACATACTCCAAATAGGCGGAGTGACCCCACTCGCCGTGAACCACGATCTTTTGGCGTCCCCACTCGAATTTTATGCATTGGTGCAAGGTGGATGGCACGGCTAGCAGCAAATTGTAGGAAGAGGATATGTCTATCACTTGGATAACACTGGAAAGTCGATCGGCTCGATTTGCAATGCTAGATAAATTTCTCCAATAACATCATTTTGCTAGCCATCAAAGGCCATCACCCTTATGTGGCTTTCCTTGACCTCTCTCAAACGAATTCTCAATTCTCGTAGGGTGGAGACAAGACAAATATTGAGTCCTGATTCTCTATCGACCAGCACTCAGGACACCACTTTATCCACACATTTGACAGTGATGTGAAGAGCCTTGTTGTGACTTGCGCCTTCGACGGGAAGTTCGTCTCTTCTGAAAGTGATCATGTTTGCTTCTACCATTTTTCCAATTGTCGTGGCCAATGCCTCGTTAGTGGTGTTACTTGGTACACTTACCCCACTTGGTATTTTCAACAAAGAGTCCTTATGGCTATCATAGCTCATCAATAGTTCCATGATGGATATATGTGCTAGAGTTTTCTTTAACTTTTTTTCCGCAGAATACTCTTTACTCGACATCCTTTTCCAAAACTCTGTAGCGTCTGGGTCTGTTATGTTCCTCCTTGGAATTTTTTCTCTCCCTGAATTTCCTTGATTGACCTCTTCAGGGGCGTAGCATCTCTCAGACCTAGTCATACCATGGGGTACGACAGAGTTTGTCATTTTGGCCTTTCCCTTTTGCTGGTAGGTCCATGGGATGATTTTGTACTCCTGATCCTCTTCGTCTCGAGTAGCATTAGCAAGTTGCTGCGGATAGGTTTGAACTATCATTGTAGGCCTTAGTTGTACTGTAATGATTGGATCCTTTTGAGGAGGGATCCTTGCAGTTTCTACATTCCCTATAGTGATAATAGTTCCCTTCAGATCATATTCTCCGTCTAGCGTGATCATGTTAGCTCCCTGGTTTCGATGATTTGGAAATGGGTTGTGGTTCACATTAGGTGGTGATGGAGTGCACTGGATAGCTCTTCTCTTGATCAAGGTTTTAATTTCATTTTTCAACTTGAAACAGTCCTCAGTGTCGTGCCCCGGTACATTGGAATGATACACACATCTCTTAGTGGCATCAAAATATTTGGAGGGGCATTTAGGAACCTTTTCCTCAATTGGGTGTATCAATCCTTCTCTTCTCAACCTTTCAAATAATTGTGCCAAGGGCTCGACAATCGGGGTATAGGTTCAGGGACCCCTTTCTTCAAAGTTGGGACGTGGTGCGTACACATGTCGGTTTTTGTGAGTAGTGGTTTGGACAGGAGCATATGGTCGTTGTGGGTTTTGGTTGTTGTTGGCTCGAGGAGGTTGTATTGTGGTTGAGGGTAGTAGTATGGCTGGGTATTATAGACTGGAGCATAAGTAGGTGGTGGTGTGTGGTTGTTTGGGGAATAAAAGGTGCTTCCATGAGATGGGTTAGTTTGATAGTAGGGGACGACTGCTGAGACCTCTTTTTTCTTTTTCTTCCCGATACCGATTGATCCTGACTTGATGGTCTTGCTGGCCGCTTGCAGTGCTGCCATAGATTGCACCTTACCTGATTTTATGCCCTCTTCTAAGAAATTTCCCATCTTAACCAGCTCGGGGAACTTTTGCCCCATCATTCCCATCATCTTTTCAAAGTATATTCCCTCTTGGGCTCGGATGAAGTACTTGGTTAGTTCACTATCATCCAGGGGCGGTTGCACCCTGGCAGCCTCATTCCTCTACCGTCGTGCATATTCTTGAAATGACTCAGATGGTTTTTTTCATAGATTTTCCAGCACGAATCGATCAGGAGTGATCTCTGTATTGAATCGAAAATGGTTCATGAAGTCCTCCACCATATCTTTCCAAGTTCTCCAATTTCGCGGGTCATGTTGGGTATACCAGGTGAGTGTTTCTCCCATCAGACTACTTATAAACAATTTCATCCTTAGTTTCTCATTCCTTCCTCCTCCGACCAATTTGTCGCAATAAGCCCTTAAATATGCGTGAGGGTCTCCTGTCTCATCGAAGATATCGAACTTTGGAGGTTTTTACCCTATTGGCATATCCACATCTGGGTGAATACACAAGTCCTCATAGTCCAGGCTTTCAATTCCTCGGGAAACACGGAGACTCTTCATTTGCCTTCTCAACATTTGCAACTGCTTAGATACCGACTCTTCTTCCTTATGCCTGGCCTCTCTCTCTATCTCGGTATACTAATCAATCTCATATGGCACCCTGATCGTGATGAGTGATGTAAAGGTAGGTTTGGTAATGGCATATACAGGGGGAATGTACCGTTTGTGAGTAGCAGCATATGCCATAGGTATGTGTTGGTTGGTGGTGAAAATCACTCCGTCATGAGGAGGGGTAGTTGCATTAGCGGTAATAGGTGGGTTTTGTGATGTCTGAGGGTATTGTTGTACGTATGAAGTGTGAATATGGGGGGATTTGGTGGGTTAGCGGGGGTTACTGGAGGTATGACTTGAGTGGTGGGGGTTGAGGTTGAAGTGTTGTTGTTTTGGCATAATGTTGAAGGAAAACGATCTGGAAGTGAATCCAAAGAAGGGAATCTGGGTGGTTGAGGAAGTGTTGCCACGACCAGGTGTGCTAATTCTCTGATATGTTACGTCCTCTCTTAAGGATTCCATTTCTTGGGCCATCTTGGCCATGTGCTCATCATTCCTAGTGTTGTCATTTTCCCCCGATCGTCCCGAGCTGTCGGCTATGACCAGAGCATGTTCAGTTGGGTCTTCTGCAGCTGGCATCTTTCCCTTAGACCTTAGATTTTATGGTGGCTCCGCCATTTTTAGTCGATGCAAACCAACTTTATTTTCTTTTTTGGGGGGTAATAATAACGCAAAAGAAAATAAGAAGAAAGAACAGAAAAAGAGCAAGAGTTAGTCTCTTCATTTTTATACGGGTAGAAAATCACATGGAGCAGGCAATTCATGCATTACAAACTAGCGTGTTTCTAAAATTCGGAGGGACCTCTTATTATCGGAGGTAGGCCTAATTCACGGATGTTTGATAGACATTTAGACTTCACATATTTATATCCGAGGCAATTTTATTTTCATTGATAATTTGGACTGATACAAGTGGGAACAAGGATTATATCATAGAGTTGCATGAGCTTAGACAATTTTCCCCTTTGGAAAGTAAAAAAGAGAAAACTAAGGGCAAAGGTACAAAGTGTCAAGACCCGGAATTCCCACATTCGGGGCCGTGATGAAATCTAACATTTCACTTGCCAGGCAAGCCAACGTTAGAGAATCATTAAGCTAATTTTTTATTCAATTCAGTACATAAAGTCAAATAAGCTGAAACGTAATGAAACGAGTGCGGAATAATATAAATGTTGTAATATTTACTACAACTCGGATCTGGAGTCATAATTTACAAACTTCTAGGATTTACTACAAGTAAAGTCTGAAAGAAATAAAATTGTTTAAATGAAAGAAACAGTAAAAACAGGGAAAGATAGACGGGGACTTCAAGGTCTGCGAACGCCAACAGATCTACCTTGAGTCTCCAATGAACCAGTCCGAGCTGCTACGCCTCTCGATCAGCTGGGACCAATGCTAAAATCTGCACAAGAAGTGCAGAGTGTAGTATGAGTACAACTGGCCCCATATACTCTGTAAGTGACGAGCCTAACCTCGACGAAGTAGTGACGAGACTAAGGCGGGTTACTCATACTACAACCTGTACGCAATATATATAATAAAGACAGAAAAAGGGANGTGGGTTAGCGGGGGTTACTGGAGGTATGACTTGAGTGGTGGGGGTTGAGGTTGGAGTGTTGTTGTTTTGGCATAATGTTGAAGGAAAACGATCTGGAAGTGAATCCAAAGAAGGGAATCTGGGTGGTTGAGGAAGTGTTGCCACAACCAGGTGTGCTAATTCTCTGATATGTTGTATGTGCTCTCTTAAGGATTCCATTTCTTGGGCCACCTTGTCCACGTGCTCATCATTCCTAGTGTTTTCATTTTCCCCCGATCGTCCCGAGCTGTCGGCTATGACCAGAGCATGTTCAGTTGGGTCTTCTGCAGCTGACATCTTTCCCTTAGACCTTAGATTTTATGGTGGCTCCGCCATTTTTAGTCGATGCAAACCAACTTTCTTTTCTTTTTTGGGGGGTAATAATAACGCAAAAGAAAATAAGAAGAAAGAACAGAAAAAGGGCAAGAGTTAGTCTCTTCATTTTTATACGGGTAGAAAATCACATAGAGCAGGCAATTCATTCATTACAAACTAGCGTGTTTCTAAAATTCGGAGGGACCTCTCATTGTCGGAGGTAGGCCTAATTCACGGATGTTTGACAGACATTTAGACTTCACATATTTAGATCCGAGGCAATTTTATTTTCATTGATAATTTGGACTGATACAAGTGGGAACAAGGATTATATCATAGAGTTGCATGAGCTTAGACAATTTTCCCTTTTGGAAAGTAAAAAAGAGAAAACTAAGGGCAAAGGTACAAAGTGTCAAGACCCGGAATTCCCACCTTCGGGGCCGTGATGACATCTAATATTTCACGTGCCAGGCAAGCCAACGTTAGAGAATCATTAAGCTAATTTTTTATTTAATTCAGTACATAAAGTCAAATAAGCTGAAACGTAATGAAACGAGTGCGGAATAATATAAATGTTGTAATATTTACTACAACTCGGATCTGGAGTCATAATTTACGAACTTCTAGGATTTACTACAAGTAAAGTCTGAAAGAAATAAAATTGTTTAAATGAAAGAAACAGTAAAAACAGGGAAATATAGACGGGGACTTCAAGGTCTGCGAACGCCAACAGATCTACCTTGAGTCTCCAATGAACCAGTCCGAGCTGCTACGCCTCTCGATCAGCTGGGACCAATGCTAAAATCTGCACAAGAAGTGCAGAGTGTAGTATGAGTACAACTGGCCCCATATACTCTGTAAGTGACGAGCCTAACCTCGACGAAGTAGTGACGAGACTAAGGCGGGTTACTCATACTACAACCTGTACGCAATATATATAATAAAGACAGAAAAAGGGATACACAGAGCGAAACAAATCAGTAAATTGAAAATAATGGCTACAACTTCAGGAAATAAGCCAGCGACATTCAGAATTACCAATCCTTAAGTTCAAAAGAAAGTACCGTAAAACTAACACATCNTATATATATATATATATATATATATATATATATACGTGTGTGTGTGTGTGTGTTGCGGCGCGCAACCCGATACCACCATATCACAATATCGGAATCATAATTCACCCTTATTCCACCAAAACAATCCACCCTTATTACACTTGTTGCGGCGTGCAATCCGATCCCACCATACAGTATAGATTCACCCGTATTCCACCACATCAATCCACCCTTATTACATATATTGCGCGTGCAACCCGATCCCACCATATCAATACCAAGTACTCAAGGTGCACAGTAAAATTTACAATTCAAATCAAGGAAAGCCTTTACAATCCATAAATACCAAACTGAACCAAATAGGAAACCTGGTACAATATGAGGATCTACATACGTAATACTACACAGCGAGACCAGTCCAGAAATTTACAACTAGGAAGTGCAAATAAACCAACTTGAGCAAATAGTAGGAGATTATGAAACTATGAAAAGATCTAATATCATAAACAGGAGAAGACATTGATTAACAGGTAGCAATTAGGCATGGAAACACATTTAGAGCATATAACAATTAAGGCAGGGAAGGAGATAATTAAAGAAAAGCGGGAAAAACAGGGAAACAGATAATTCGGCGGCGTATAAGCACTCGTCACCTTGCATATACACCGCTCACATGAAATTCACATAAAACATAATCCGAGGGTTCCTAATTCCCTCAAGTCAAGGTTAGGCACAACACTTACCTCGCTCCAAAGGCCACTCAATACTCAATCACAACTTTTCCTCTAGAATCTGCCTCCAACTTACTCGTATCTAACCACAATTGACTCAATAATATCAAATATTGCTAAAGAAATCAATTAAAATGCATAAATTTAGATTTCCCAAACTTTTCCCCAAAAACTCAAAAATTGACCTCGGGCCCGCTTGGTCAATACCCGAGGTTCGGACCAAAATCTATTTACCCATTCACCCCCGGGCCCGATTATGTAACTAGTTTCGGAATCCGGCCCCAAATTGAGGTCTAAATCCCAAATTTGCAAAAACCCTTAATTCTTCCTAAATCCCTGGTTTTCTACCATGAAAGAACAAAGATTAGGGCTAGGAATTAATGGGTGATGTTAGAAATGGAAGAAAACGAGTTAAATAGTACAAACCTATGACTTGATGTTGAGTTTTCTCTTCCAAAATCGCTCCTAGGCCGAGTTCTAATGGAAAGGTTATGAAAGTTTGAGAAATATTCTGCTACTGTTCTGTTTTAAGTCATGCGCGTCAGGCCTTCTTCGCGTTCGCAAAGGGCCTGTCGCGTTCGCGATGAGCAGCACCCCGAGTGGCTTTCACGTTCGCGAGTCCTCCTTCGCGAGCCAATGCTCGCGTTCGCGTAGAAGAATAACTGACCCCTCACCCAGGTCCCTAAAGCTTCGCGTTCGCGAAGGGTAAGGCCCACATTGCTTCGCATTCGCGACCCAGCTACCGCGTTCGCAATTACAAAAATCACCCTGCCCCAGTTTACTCTTCGTGTTCGCGAGAGTACCTTCGCGAATGCGAAGAAGAAGACACCAGATAACAACTGAAGCACAAAAAAAACCCAGATTTTCTAAGTTTCAAAACACTTGTAGCCTATCTGAAACTCACCCGAGCCCTCGATGCTCCAAACCAATTATGCACACAAGTCCAAAAACCTCATACGAACTCGCTCGCGTGAACAAAACACCAAAATAACGCATAGAACTACGAATCGGACACCAAATCAAATAAAATTTTCAAGAAAATATTAAAACTTTTAATTTCACAACAGAACGTCTGAATCACGCCAAACCAACTCCGTTTCTTACCAAATTTGACAAACAAGTCATAAATATAATAGTGGACGTGTACCGGGCTCCGAAACAAAAATACGGACCCGGTATTAACAAGACCAAACATCAGTCGATTCTTAAAAATCATAAAACTTTCAAACTTTCAATTTTCAACAAAAATCAATAACTCAAGCTAGGGACCTCCGAATTTGATTCGGGGCATATGCCCAAGTCCCAAATTCTGATACGGGCCAACCGGGACAGTCAAAATACGGATTTGAATCTGTTTTCTCAAAACGTTAACCGATGTCAACTCAAATGAGTTTTTAAGGCAGAATTCTTATTTTTTTATCAGTTTTTAACATATAAGCCTTCCGGAAGAACACCCGAACTGTGCACGCAAATCGAGAAAGGTTAAAATGAGGTATTTGAGGCCCCGAAACATAAGATTAGGTTCTGAAACCTAAGATGACCTATCAGGTCATCACACAAACTAAGGGAAGGAGGGGAAATCAACCAATTCTAATAATCATCCCCTGAGTCACTTCCTGTACCCTTCTCTTCTTCTAGCTCCTCTTACGGATCCTCCTCTGCGTCTTTCTCAAACTCTTCATCATCATCGTTAAATTTAGACTCTTCATTTGGATCTTCTTCTGGTTCTGTGCTTGAATCTATTTGGATGCATTCCACTACCTGATCATCCTCTTCAGCCGATGGAAACATATGGTCAATTGATCCCGGGACCACCTGACGATGCATTGATGTGGTCACAAGATAATGTGGAAGGATCTCATGGTAAATCTGCAAAGCAACCACCACGTCCTCTAAACATGCTATACCCTCTCTGCTTAGGCGGGCCAGTTCTTCTTCTTCTTCGTTAATCCAAACGTAGTACTCGGGGGTTCACCATGAATTTTGACCCATAGGCATTGTTTCCACGTCACTCCACTCTTCTTGCAGTCTCCTTATCCTGGGAATTTGAATCTGGCCATTGTAGTCATCCTCGTATAGCGTCGTCCTTGTCCACAGAGGCACATCTTGGATCATTCCAAATTGTGTGAGGATCCGCAGAGGTGAGTATGGTTGAATTCCTTCTAATCCGATAAATTCAATGAAGTACTTTTGGGGAGTCCTCAAAATCGCCCTTACCCTTAACCAAGAGAGTTTCCAGTTGATCCATTCTCTTGTCAGGTTGGTTAGTGTTTCCCTCCATTCTTCTTGCCCATGTGGGGAAATCCACACATAACTACTATTTAGTTGTACGCGACTATATTTGTTGTATTTGCGCTACTCTATTCATGAATACAGTAGCGGAATTAGCCTAAAACATAGGGGAGTCCAGCTGTGCGACTGTATTCATTGTATTCGCGCTATTGTTTTCTTGAATACAGTAGCGGAATTCGCATAAAAATAGGGTAGTCCAGATGTGCGAGTGTATATTGTATTCGTGAATATAGTAGCGGAATTCGCCTAAAACATAGGGGAGTCTAGATGTTTAATAACAGAAAGAGGATCAGTTAATTAGGGTGTATCACTCCTAATTTAACTCAACAAAATTAATTCTACATAAATTTCGCTGCTACTGTGTTGTATTTTATTTATCTGCGCGACTGTATTTATAAATACAATGAGGTAATCAAGAAATATGGTGTATACCGTTCTATTCAATTCGACTATATACATTGTATTCAATTCACAGATATTCAGTATTCGCTATTATACATTGTATTCAATTCACCGTATTCAATTCGACTGTATTCGAACAATAAAAAATCACAAAATACAGTGATATTCGGATGTATTAAAAAAATACAGACCTTCGGAATATATAAATACAGTCAAAAAAATAATGTTTTTATACAAAAATATAATATATTTGAGTGTATTTATACATAATATAATGTATTTGTATCATTGTATGTGATTAAATAGCAAAGAAGAGAAGAAAGTTCGCCGGAGATGGCGTTTTCCGGCCAAACAAAATACTGTAGACATTGTATTAAAATTAAAAATGGAAACAAACAAAAATCTGACCCTCAAATCTTCTCCGGCGTAGCAATGGCCAGATCTGTTCGCCAGTAGTTAGCGAGCCGCCTGGATGCGAGTTGATGGAGAATGTTGATCTGAGAACGTAGCACGAAAGTAGCAGCGCTAATATTACTTTTTCTTCTTGTCTAGAAGCTGGGTAAGTTTAACAACAAACCGAATTCGAGATGTCAAAAAGGCCATGTTATGTTTGAGGGAGAAGAGAGAGGATTGAGAATCTTGTTGATAGAGAGAAAAGAACATAATTACCGTATTTCATACCTCAATGGTAGGGTATAAAATAAATACCTATTTTGCTATAAAATAAAAAAGGTAGCTATAAGTAATAATAATTTGAAATTATTTTGGTTTATAATAAATAGGGTGTAATAGTTTGCTATATGAGGTAAAATTTCCTATATACATAGGGCGAAATGTACCAATACTCACTTTGAAGCCTACTATTTAAAATATATTCATAATTTACAATGTATTTTAAGATTAGCCACTTCACCCAAAGTTCAGGACAAATAACTTGTTTAGTCAAGTTTCAAAAATCGGCTTATTTTGAGAAGTGTTTTTTCTCAAAAGTACTTTAGGTGAGAAGTAGTTTGTGTTTGGCTAATTAATTTGAAAAGTACTTCTGAGCAACAATTAGTATTTGGCCAAACTTTAAAAAAGTATTTTTGTACATTTTTCTCAAATGTGCTTTTCAAAAAAGTGCTTTTGGGAAGAAACTACTTTTTTCTGCTTCTCCAAAAATGCTTTTGTTTCTACTCAAAAGTATTTTTTTTTCTTCTAAAAGCTTGGTAAGACACTTCAATTATGAGAAAAAAAAGTGCGCTTGGCTTTGGAGAAGCTTGGCCAAACAAGATATAAGTATCCTGAATTTTAAGCTGCTAATTTGAAATCAAAGACTTAGTGTCATAAATTTTTGAGCTACTAATTTATAATTCAGGATTAAGTATCCCAAATTTCTAAACTGCTAATTTGAAATTTAGGACACTCTTGTGTCCTAAACTTTTAAACTGCTAATTTAAAATTCAGGACATAAGACTCGAATTTCTGGATACAGTTTTCGAACTTTAGAATAAGATGTCCTGAAGTTTGAACCTTGAGGTTTAAACTTTAGGATGATGTGTCCTAACATTTGAACGAATTGGCTAATTTTTAAATATATTATAAATTGTGAATATTTTCTAAATAGCATACTTAAAACGGAAAAGGGTCAACAATACCCCTAACGTATTGCAAATAGTTCAGAAATACCCTTCGTTAACCTTTTGGTCTGCAAATGCCCCCTAACGTTTATTTTTGGGCTCAAACTTACCCCTATATCTAACAGAAAGGCCAACAATACCCCTAACATATTGAAAATGACTCAAAAATACCCTCCATTAACATTTTGGTCTGCAAATGCCCCCTAACGTTTATTTTTGGGCTCAAACTTACCCCTATATCTAACAGAAAGGCCAACAATACCCCTAACATATTGAAAATGACTCAAAAATACCCTCCATTAACATTTTGGTCTGCAAATGCCCCTAACGTTTGTTTTTGCGCTCAAACTTACCTCTATATCTAACAGAACTAACCTGGTCAATTTTTTGACTTTAACTTCGCCATGTGTTATTTTCTTAACCCGCCACGTATATTATTTGTATTAAATAAACCCACCTATTTCTTTTAAAATACCCAACGACCCTGACCCGCTCCTATATATTTGGACGGTCGGCTAAAAATAATTGCATTCACTAGTTAAATATATAAAAAAATATACATTGATTATATATAAAAATATGTATATTATACATTAATATTTTAATATATATTTTACATGATATTATTTTTAGGAGAAATTATACGGTGTAGTTTTCTCTTAAAATTTTACAGATCTTAACAAGTTTAACAAATATAAATTTTAATTTGCAAACATAAAAATTATAGTATTCTATTTATATAATTCTAAAGGAGAAGCAAAGAAACAGATGGAAAGGAAATTATTTAAAACCTTTAATTATATACATATCCAACTGCTTAGCACATTAATGGACTTCACATGATCTTTTCAATGAGAATTAATAGTGTTTTAATATATAACGATAAAGCTAAAATATTAGCAAAAACTATCGTTTCATTGTCAGGTTTGCTTAATAAATTTGAGTTATAGATCATAATCAATAGGAAAAACTACACCGTATAATTTCTCCTAAAAATAATATATATATATA
>AWOL01S0324861.1:18662-33158 GCA_000715115.1 Nicotiana otophora | reverse complement strand
ATGATGAAACAATTGGAAATGAATTGGTATTGTAGACATGAACACATTTTTGTCTAATTAATGGTAATATGTATTATCTCTATTCATGGTTGAGTTTGGGTAGAATGAAATCTAACAGGCTTGCTCGGTCGGGTTCACTTGGTTGAGTGCCGGTCGCGCTCCTCGGTTTTGGGGCATGACAAAAAGAATCCTTGGGGCATGCCTTATTCAGGTCTTTATAATCAACACACATTCTAAGTTTGTTTCCTTTCTTAGGGACTACCATTACGTTTGCTAACCATTCGGGGTATNTGACAAAATGAATCCTTGGGGCATGCCTTATTCAGGTCTTTATAATCAACACACATTCTAAGTTTGTTTCCTTTCTTAGGGACTACCATTACGTTTGCTAACCATTCGGGGTATTTTACTTCCCTAATGGATCCTATTTTGAGAAGTTTGGTTACCTCGTCCTTGATGAAGGCATGTTTGACCTCGGACTGGGGCCTTCTTTTTTGCTTCACCGAACAAAATGTAGGGTCCAGGCTCAGTTTGTGAGTGGTAATTTTTGGCGGGATCCCTGTCATATTGAGGTGGGACCAAGAAAAGCAATTCGTGTTAGCTTTAAGGAAATGAATAAGTTTTTTTCTGAGCTCGGGGGTTAGCCCCATCCCCTGGTATACCTTTCATTCGGGTTGATGCTTGGCCAGTGTGACTTGTTCCAGCTCTTAGACCGTTGACTTGGTGGCGTCGGAGTCATCAGGAATTATAAAGGATCGAGGGATCCAGTAGTCGTCATCCTCATCGATCCCTTGCTCATGTAATTAGATCGAGGCCGGTGTCTGTAGTTGCTATTTGGCCTTCTGCTTTCCCTTGGAATCCGATCCTTTCGTTGATGAGAGTGCCAATACTGGTATCACTTTATCGATTGTAAATATCTCCTTGGTGGCGGGTTGCTCTCGGTACACTATTTTGACTCCCTCCGATGCCGGGAACCTTAGAACTTGGTAAAGGGTCAAGGGTACTGCGCTCATGTTATGGATCCGCAGCCTTATGAGCAGGGCATTGTACCTCATGTCACCCTCGATCACATTGAACTTTGTTTCTTGGATGGTCCCGACCACATTCACTGGTAAAGTAATTTCAACTTTGGTGGTTTCGCTTGCCATGTTGAAGCCATTAAGTACTTAGGTTGCGGGCACAATTTGATCTTGTAAGCCGAGTTGTTCTACGACCCTCGATCGAATAATATTGGCCGAGCTACCCGGGTCAATCAAAACACGTTTAACTTGAATTTTATTTATAAGGACAGATATTACCAGTGCATCATTGTGGGGTTATAAGATCCCCTCTGCATCCTCGTCATTGAAAGACAAGGTCCCTTCAGGTACGTAGTCTCGAGTTCACTTTTCCGTCGTGATTGACACCTTGGTGCATTTGAATACGGGCCCCTGAGGAATATCGACCCCTCAAATAATCATGTGGATCACGTTCTGTGGCTCTTCTTGCTCATTCTGTCTGTTTGAATCTCTGTTCTTGAAGTGGGTTTTAGCCCGATCGCTTAAGAATTCTCGAAGATACCCTTCGTTGAACAAACGGGCTACCTCCTCCCTCAGTTGTCTGCAATCTTTTGTTCTATGACCATGGGTGCCATGATATTTGCACATTTGATTAGGATTTCTCTGGGCCAGATCAGTCTGCAGAGGTCGGGGCCACCTGGTGTCTTTGATGCGCCCAATGGCCGATACAATAGCTGATGCATCAATGTTGAAGTTGTATTCCGATTGTCGTGGTGCTTCTTTGGGTTTGACATTTCTGTCGAAACGGCGAGAGATCTGTCCTTGATCATTTCTTCTATCAATTTGAACGGGTTTGCGTCTAGGCCCGTTGTTTCTCCGATCTCCACCATATGGCTGATATCGATCTCCGTTTGACTATGGTTCTCGGTCAATATCCCTTTTAACTCTGTCGATGGTCATGTTTGGATAAACGAACCTGGAAGGAGCCCCCAACTTGTCATCCTCAACCCTAATCTTTGACTGGTATCGATTATGCACATCGGCCCAAGTTACAGCTGGATATTCGATCAAGTTCTGCTTTAACTGTTATGAGGCTACCGAACTTCATACGTTTAGGCTTTGAGTAAAAGCCTGAACGGCCCAATCGTCGGTGACATGGGGCAGATCTATACGCTCTATTTGGAACCGAGATACGAACTCTCTGAGCATCTTGTTTTCTTTTTATTTTACTTTGAAGAGGTCTAAATTTCTAGTCTCGACCTTTATCACTCCGGCGTGTGCTTTGACGAAGGAATCTGCGAACATGGCAAAAGAATCAATGGATTTAGGTGGCAAATTATAGTACCATATCATCGCCCCCTTTGATAAAGTTTCTCCGAATTTCTTCAGCAGTACAGACTCAATCTCATCGTCCTCTAGATCGTTCAACTTTATTGCATATGTGTAAGAAGTGACATGCTCGTTGGGGTTGATAGTTCCATTATACTTGGGAATTTCTGGCATGCGGAATTTCTTTGTAATTGGCTTAGGAGCCGCGCTCGGGGGCAAGGGCTTTTGTACGAACTTCTTTGAATCCAAACTCTTCAAAATCGGTGGTGCACCAGAATTTTATCAACTCGGGAGTTATATGTTTTCACGTTTTAGTCATTCACTTCAATCCTCTTCTCCCCCGATTCAATTCGCTTTTTCAGCTCCTCGAACATTTTCATGATAGCGGGGTCGGTCCCTGAGTCATTCACATTTGACCTCCTCGGCACTGGTTTGGCCTTGTGAACAACTTCCTGTGATGGCTCGGGTTCGACCCTACTCGGTGTGTGGTTCTGACCAGCTGATCGAACATCTCGACGCCTATATTTTCATTCAGGGTAACATGGGAACTGACGTCGATGAGGTCTGCAACTAGTACTTTCGCCATGAAAACCAAGACCATTGTCGATGTGTGTGGGTACTGCTTGAGAGTTCGACATACTGGTCCTGGAATAAAAAATGCTTACAAGAACAAGTGTAAATCAATGTGTGTTATGAAAATTAGCACTAGACAATCACTATTATCCTTAGCCCCACGGTGGGCGCCAAACTGTTTACCCTTAAAATCTGATAACAATTAAATTTGTAAGTGGTTTTAAGGATATGTGATTTCACTTGGCACAAACTGAGAAATATGAGAATTGAAGTTAGAAATTAACTGTAAAATGAAGCAAACTAATGTAACGCACAATTTTGACCCTCGAGCTAGGTCACCCTCGAATCAACTGAGTATATTATTGAAAAGTAAAAACTGAACAACTGAATAAGAGAGCTTAAGAGAGAAAACGTAATATATTGCTTTGTTATACGTGAATGTCCTTACAAAATGATTGTAACCCTCTTTATATAGTAGAAGAGTTCTACATATGGTACAATTCTATATACAGAAGGAAATCTTCTGATTGGATAATCACCCGGTCTTGACTTGATATATGCCGAGATCTCCGCCACAAACCTCGCCAGGTCATGGATTCCTCGGCTTTCTATTATTCGACTTAACATGCTTCCTTCGATCTCGCTAGATCCCTATCCTTCTCGGTTTTGACCTTCGCTAGTCTCGATCTCGATCGGTCCCTGAATCACGATCTAGGCAATATTTATTTATGTAACGATCCAATATAACTTGGGATTGAACCTCGATCTTGATTAACCATACAAAATCAGGCACGCATGATTTTGACCGTATACAAAGTCATTAAGCGATTTAAGATAATAAACCAAGCAAAATAAGGCATAACTTCCAATATCAAATATGCATAAATTTTAGACATGGTCTATATGACCACAACAACCTCACAACTCTTCCCAAAATTTGTTTTTCACAACTAGTCACAAGTATCTAATAAGAGTACAAGAATCTCAAATCAAATACAACGTCTATCCGAAAATGGAGAATATAAAGACATATGTAAAGAAGGGAAGGAGGACTCCATGTCCTGTGAATCGAATCATCTCCGAATAGCATTTCTACTCCGTTGGGTGTATGCCACCAAAGCTAGTCTCAGAACCTGCAAAATAATGTGTAGAAATGTAGTATAAGTACAAAATACGGTACTCAGTAAGTATCAAGTCTAGCCTCGAAGAATTAGTAGCGAGAGGTCAATAGTAGGACCTACTATCAGCTCAATAATCATAAGAGGCATGAACAATACATGAAATAAAGCATGATCTCATCAATAAAATATACAAATAACAGCACAGTAATGTCGATAGGAAAACATGCTTTTCAACTAGGAGATAGCATACAATATCATGTATCTCAATTCTTTCACAGTTAGGATATGAGGCAAACAAAATACAATAATCATAAGAGGCACTACATGAGTCTAAGTTACCAATGCAAGCTCATATTCCAATACCAATTCTCTGCATAAATTCATAAAATCGACATAGATCTAAGTGTCTAAATCAATACCAATCTAAATATCTTGCACTCATAGGGTCTAGGGTGACATGGTAATCACCTGACTCTGGAGGGACGACACTAAATCCAAGCGTCGTTGCAGCGTGCAACCCGATCCACTAATAAATAGTATAATATTGTGGCGTGTAACCCGATACACAAATATTCTCGTGGCGGTATGCCACTTGATCCACACATGTACCTATGGAGGCGTGCCACCCAATCCACAAATACCCATGGCGGCGTACCACCCGATCCACAACAATCTCATCAATAATCAATATCTGCTCATAATGTCTATAGTGCCCAAAACTGTAACGACCCGACCGGTCGTTTTGAGTGTTGTAGCAATATTCCCCCATTTATTATTTATTTCATGCTCTTTTATTGTTATGTGAGTTGCCGGGATGGTTGGTTTGATTCCGGGGATATTTTGAAATGAGTTGGGACACTTAGTCCCAAGGTTGGAAGCCTAAGTTGAAAGTGTTGACCGGATGTTGACTTATGTGTAAATAGCTCCGGAATAAAGTTTTGATGGTTCTGATAGCTCCGTATGGTAACTTTGGACTTAGTAGTGTGTCCGAATATTGATTTGGAAGTCCGTAGGTGACCTTTGCTTGAAATGGCAAAAGTTAGAAAATTAGAAGTTTGGAGAGTTAAGAAGTTTGACCAAGGTTGACTTTGTGTTTACCGGGCTCAGATTTTGGTTCTGGAAGTTGGAATAGGTCCGTTGTGTTAATTATGAATTTTGTTCAAAATTTGAGGTTAATCGGAATTGATTTGATAGGTTTCGACATCGATGGTAGAAGTTGGAAATTCATTAGTTTCATTAGGCTTGAATTGGGGTGCGATTCGTGTTTTTGATATTGTTTGATTTGATTTGAGGCCCTAACTAAGTTCGTATCTTATTTTAGGACTTGTTGCTATGTTTGGTTGAGGTTACAAGAGATCTGAGTGGATTTCGGATGGTTAACGAATCGAAGTTTGGACTTGAGGGATTGTTGAAGTGCACCAGGTCTGGTACGATCGCACCTGCGAAGGATTTGGTCGCAGGTGCGCGACCGCAGAAGCAAAGGATGCAACACAAGAGAGGGTTCTTCTGGGGCTATGAGACAGCACAGGTGCGAGGTTTTTGGCCGCACTTGCAAGATCGTAGATGCGGAAGAGAGGTGCAGGTGCGATGAAGGCGTGTGGCAGCAATCTCCGCAGAAGCGGATAGGACGTTGCTGGTGAGGCTCCGTAGATGCGGAGCCTTGTTCGCAGAAGCGGGGGCATGAGTCTTCAGGGAAATGATAGAAGCGGAAGAATGGTCGCTCCTGCGGGACCGCAGGTGTGGTTAAGTGGAGCGCAGGTGCGAAAGCATTGGCAGAATATATTTCGAAGGGTTTCCGAGATTTTTATCATTTTTGGACTTTAGAAGCTCGGTTGGAGGCGATGTTGGAAGGGGATTTCACTAGATTTCAAGCGGTAAGTAACTTTTGATCATTTGTATTTATTAATATTGAATACCCATTGAATTTCCCATCTAGTTTATGTTATCTTGAGGTGGAATTTTGAGGATTTTCGACTAGGGATTGGAGAGTAAAATTTGGGGATTTGAGTGACGATTTGGTGTCGGAATTTGGTAATTTTGGTATGGTTAGACTCGTGGGTGAATGAGAGTTCGGATTTTGTAACCTTTGTTGGATTCTGATACGTGGGTCCGGGGTTGACCTTTTGACTTTTGCTTAAGAACTTAGCTTTATCATATGAAATTGATTCCTATAGCCTGTATTGATTGTTTCGAGTTGTTTGTGGCTAGATTCGAGGCGTTCGAAGGCCGATTAGCGAAACAAGGGCTTATTGGAGTAGAGAATTGCATGGTTTAAGGTAAGTAACACTTCTAAACTTGATTCTTAGGGTATGAACAAATTCATGTTATGTGATTGGTGTTGAGGTGACGCACATGCTAGGTGACAGGCGTGGGGGCGTGCACCGTAGTAATTGTGACTCGGTTGATCCCGTAAAACTGTGTAGTCACTGAATATTGCTAATACTTATGTATACGCTATATGTTAGAGAATTTGAGATATGATTTATGTTAGAAATCATGTTTAGGCTATGTGCTGGTACTAATGGGACCCATAACAGTCGTTATTTTGTTGTTAAGTTATT
Source organism: Nicotiana otophora (assembly GCA_000715115.1). Lineage (NCBI taxonomy): Eukaryota > Viridiplantae > Streptophyta > Magnoliopsida > Solanales > Solanaceae > Nicotiana > Nicotiana otophora. The sequence goes on along the minus strand of AWOL01S0324861.1, from coordinate 26,576 downwards.
TGCTTAAATTGCAGTTATATACTCAGTCGCATTTATCATTGCATATCATATCTCAGTCTTTGTTATCATTTATTGTCACATCATGTATCATTGTTTGGGCTGATTGGCATGAGTGTTGTGAGCCCGAGAGACTAGAGAGATTGATGATTGAGTGAGGCCAAAGGCCTGTTTATGAGTGATATTGATGGAATCGGGCTGCACACCGCAACAAGTATTATTTACTCATGATGGTATTGGGTTGCACGCCACAACAGGTATTATTGATCCATGATGGGATCGGGCTGCGTGCCACAGCAGGTGTTTATTAGTGCATGGGCATGATCCGCCCCTCTGGAGTCTGACATACAAGTAGTGAGCATAGGTACCGTACAATGCTGAGTAACTGAGTGTGATGAGCGAGAATTAAGACAGTCAGATTGAGTACTCTGAGAGTGTGAGTACGTGAGGTTTTCATTGTGCTGCATCACATGTGACATGCACATTGACATGTAGATATAGAGATGTAATATTCCTCATATCAGTCATACTTGGCATATTTTATCTGTATTGAGCTTAACTGTTAAACCTAAAGCATGCCTACATTCTTGCACTGTGTACTAATAGATTATGAATTACTCTGAGATATTACTATCACAATTCCTGTCATTTATGTTCCGCTAAATTCTGTATTTGGACTATATTGGTTGAGCTCGTCACTGCTTTCAACTCAAGGTTAGTCTTGTTACTTATTGAGTACATTGGGTCGAAATTACTCATACTACACTATGCACTTTGTGTGAAAATCCAGGTACTTCCGGGCACAGAGGTTTCTCGTGTTGGAGCTTATTTATTTCGGAGAATATCGAGGTAGTTGCCTTGGCGTCCATAGACCTTGACTCTCCTCCTTTGTTTTAGTTTTGTTTATAGTGTTATACCTTCCTAGACAGTGTTTCAACAGTCAGGCCATGTTATTGTATAAATATTCATGTACTCAGTAACACCCGAATTTTGGGGGATATTGTATTGAGTCGCAGTATATTTTTATAAGTATTTATTAGATTTTTCTTTTGAACTTATATTACTATGTTTTCCAAATTTAAAGATGCGTGGTATTATTGTGAATGTCGGCTTTCCTAGTATTGCGATAGGCGGCATCACAACATGTGAGAATTGGGTCATGACAAGTTGGTATCAGAGCCTAGGTTACATAGGTCTCACGAGTCATGAGAAGGTTTAGTAGAGTCTTGAAGATCGGTACAGAGATGTCTGTACTTATCTTTGAGAGACTACCTAACCCTTAGGAAAACTTCACATTCTTGTATTCTTGTCATGCGAATTTGTTGATTCCAGGAACTAAACTTCCGTTATACTATTCTCTCATAGATGGTGAGGACACGTGCTACCGGATCGGGCGGACGGCCACCAGTACCACCAGCTAGGGCCACGAGAGGTCGAGGCCGCGGTCTAGCTCGTACAGCAGCACCTGCAGACCCACCAGTTGTTCTAACTCAGGAGCATATTCTAGATGTGGTTAAACCGGTAGCACCAGCCCAGGCACCAGCTGTGCCCATTATGATTCCATACCTTCAGGAGGCTTTGGCCCAGATATTGACTGTTTGCACTAGCCTTGCTCAGGTGGTTTCAGTTCAGGCTGCACCGGCCACTTCTCAGGCCGCGAAAGGTGCTCAGACTCTTGCCGACTGTATTCCAGAGCAGGTGTTGCAGGGACTTCAGACACCGGGGGTACTACCAACCTAGCCAGTTTTAGTTGCTCAGGCCCAGGTGGGTCCCGTTATGATTGATGAGGAGCAAAAGAGGCTAGATAGATTTGGGAGTCTCAAGCCTCCATCATTCAGTGGGGTTGAGTCAGAGGATGCCTAGGACTTCTTGGATAGGTGCCAACAGAGTTTTCGCACGACGGGTATTCTGGAGACTAGTGGAGTCTCATTTACTACTTTTCAACTGACGGGGGCAACCTTCAGATGGTGGGAGACATATGAACGGAGCAGGCCAGCCGGTGCTTTACCACTTTCATGGCACGAGTTTTCCATTATCTTCTTGGAGAAGTTTGTGCCACCCATCCACAGGGAGGAGTTGCGTAAGAGGTTGGAGCAGCTATGCCAGGAGGGTATGTCTGTGACACAGTACGAGATGAGATTTTCAGAGTTGGATCATCACGCTATCTGGTTGGTTCCCATAGAGAGGGAGATGATTAATAGGTTCATTGATGTCCTCAACTATGGACTACACTTTGCTATGACTCGAGAGAATGTATCAGGTGCTATGTTCGACGAGTTGGTTAATATTGCTCGGCGGCTAGAGATGGTCCGTAGTCAGGAGCATGAGGAGAGGGAGGCCAAGAGGCCTCGTGGTTTGGGTTGTTTCAGTGGTGTTTCTTCTGGGGATCAGTCTCACCAAAGCAGGGGTCATCCTTATAGGCCCGCTCAGATGTCTTGCCCGGTTCATCGTGGCGCATCAGCTAGCCGTGGTTCATATAGTGCTCATCTGAGTAAGTCATCTCTCAGTGCCCTCCAGCTTAGAGTTCATCTCGTGATCCATCAGTTCAAGGTTCATCTATGTAAGTCCCTTCTAGTAGTTATTCTGGTTCTCGGGGTCCACTTCAGTACTTGCCGCTATTGTTAGAGCAAGGTTGCATTGAGTGTGGAGAGGTTGGTCAATTGAAGAGGCATTGTCCCCGCTTTTGGGGAGGTCCAGTTCAGTAGAGGAGTCAGGCTGTGACCTCCGCACTAGTTACTTCACCACCCGCTCAGCCAGCTCGGGATAAGGCTCAGGCAGTTAGGGGTCGCCCTAGAGGGAGAGGTCGATCAGGCTTGATTCTATGCTATTCCCTCCAGGCCAGATATCGTTGCTTCAGACACAATCATCACATGTATTATCTCAGTATTCCACAGGGATGCTTCTATATTATTTGACCCTGGTTCCACTTATTCGTATGTATCATCATATTTTGCTCGTTATTTGGATATGCCCCGTGAGTCCCTAGTGTCACATATTCATATATCTACGTCGGTGGGTAATACTATTATTGTGGACCGTGTGTATCGGTCGTGTGTGGTGACTATTGGGGGAGTGGAGACTAGAGTTTATCTCTTATTTCTTAGTATGGTTGATTTTGATATGATTTTGGGTGTCGATTAGTTGTCCCCATATCATGCTATTCTAGATTGTCATGCTAAGACCGTGACATTGGCGCTGCCGGGATTGTCGAGGATCTTGTGGAGAGGTTCTCTAGATTATGTTCCTGGCAGGGTGATTTCTTATCTGAAGTCCCAACGGATGGTCGAGAAGGAGTGTCTTTCATATTCGGCTTTGGTGAGGGAGGTTGGTGCCGATACCCCAACTATTGATTCTGTTCTAGTAGTGTGAGACTTTCAGATATGTTTCCTGCAGACCTGCCGGGCATGACACCTGACAAGAATATTAATTTTAGTATTGACTTGGTATCGGACACTCAGGACATTTCTATTCCTCCGTATCGTATGACACTAGCAGAGTTGAAGGAATTGAAAGAGTAGCTTCAAGAGCTTTTTGACAAGGGGCTTATTAGACCTAGTGTGTCAACTTAGGGTGCACTAATTCTGTTCGTGAAGAAGAAGGATGGTACTATGTGGATGTGCATCGACTATAGGCAGTTGAACAAAGTTACAATCAAGAACAAGTATCCTTTGCCGCGTATTGATGATAGATTTGACTAGCTTCAAGGAGCTAGAGTATTCTCTAAGATTGATTTGAGATGGGTATCACCAGTTGAAGATTCGAGACCCGGATATTCTAAAGACGACATTCAGGACTCGCTATGATCACTATGAGTTCCTTGTGATGTCATTTGGGCTGACCGACGCCCCAACAACATTCATGCATCTGATGAACAATGTATTTTAGCCATATCTTGATTCGTTTGTCATAGTGTTCTCACGTAGCGAGGAGTAGCATGCTCAGTATTTAAGGATTGTACTATAGAGGTTGAGGGAGGAGAATCTTTATGCCAAGTTCTCCAAATGTGAGTTTTGGCTTAGTTCAATGGTGTTCTTGGGGCACGTGGTGTCCAGTGAGGGAATAAAGGTGGATCCAAAGAAGATAGAGGCGGTTCAGAGTCAGCCCAGACCGTCTTCAGCTACTGAGATTCAGAGTTTTCTCGACTTGGCCAGATATAATCATCGCTTCGTGGAGGGTTTCTCATGCATTGCAGCGCCTTTGTCCAGGTTGACCCAGAAGGGTGCTCCATTCAGGTGGTTGGATGAGTGTGAGGAGAGGTTTCATAAGCTCAAGACTGCCTTGACCACATCTCCGATTCTAGTTTTGCCTTCAATGTCAGGTTCTTAAACTGTGTATTTCATGCTTCTCATATTGGTATTGGGTGTGTCTTGATGCAAGAGGGTAGAGTGATTACCATGTTCATGATTTGGAGTTGGTAGCCATCGTTCATGCATTGAAGATTTGGAGGCATTATCTCTATGATATATCTTGTGAGGTATTTACGAATCATCGGAGTCTCCAACACTTGTTCAAACAAAAGGATCTAAATTTGAGGCAATAGAGATGGTTGGAGCTGCTAAAGGACTATTATATTACCATTATGTTTCATCCCGGGAAGGCCAATGTGGTGGCAGATGCCTTGAGTAGAAAGGCAGTGAGTATGGGCAGCCTTGCATTTATTCTGGCAAGTGAGAGACTGCTTGCATCAGATGTCCAGAACTTGGCCAATCAGTTCGTGAGGTTAGATGTTTTAGGGCCTAGTCGAGTTATAGCTTGTGTGGTTTCTCAATCGTCCTTATATGATCGCATCAGAGAGCATCAGTATGATGATCCCCATTTGCTTGTCCTCAAGGACACAATTCAACATTGTGATGCCAAAGAGAGTTACTATTGGGGATGATGTGGTGTTGTGGATGCAGGGTCGGATCTGTGTGCCTAATGTGGATGGGCTATGTGAGTTGATTCTTGAGGAGGCCCATAGTTCACAGTATTCCATTCATTCGGGTACCGCAAAGATTTATCAGGACTTGAAGCAGCACTACTGGTGAAGGAGGATGAAGAAAGATATAGTGGGGTTTGTAGCTCGGTGCCTAAATTGTTAGCAGGTGAAGTACGAGCACCAGAGGCCGGGCGGATTGCTTCAGAGGCTTGAGATTCCAGAGTGGAAATGGGAGCATATCACCATGGATTTTATAGTTGGGTTCCCATGGACTTCAAGGAAGTTTGATGCTATTTGGGTGATTGTGGATTGGTTGACCAAGTCCGTGCATTTCTTCCAGTTGGGACTACCTATTCTTCGGAGCGGTTGGCTGAGATCTATATCTGCGAGATTGTTCACCTCCACCGTGTGCTGGTGTCCATCATTTCAGATCGGGGCACACAGTTTACAGCGCAGTTTTGGAGAGCAGTGCAACGAGAGTTAGGCACATGGGTTGAGTTGAGTACAACATTCCACCCTCAGATGGACGGACTGTCCGAGCGCACTATTCAAATATTAGAGGATATGCTACGCGCTTGTATCATGGATTTCGAGGGTTCTTGGGATCAGTTTCTGCTGATTGCAGAGTTTGTCTACAATAACAGCTACCAATCTCTCACCTTACTTTTTTTAGCGACTAAGTTCCTTAGGAGGTAAAGGTTCAACAATCTCAAATTAAGAGCAAAATAGGGATACGACTTGTAATGTGGATGCCAAAGAAAAGGTCTATAGGCTCAAAGGGGCTAGCAACGGAAAATTTTATTTTTATGTGACAAACACATCTATGATCAATCAAGAAATGCCTATGTCATCTCCTAGACTAGCACAACTTAATTATTTTTCTTTGATTAACATACTTGGTAAGTTCTAGACTACACAGGATAGCACAAAAGATCACAATACCTCACACAAATATTGCACATGACTCAATCAAGACGGTTTTGTTCAACTCTCAAATCAAGCAAGCAAATATAATTGAGAAATTTTAAGCAATATGGAACTACGTGGCATACCAGTCAAACAACTGAGAGAAGGCATCACGAAATAGGCTATTTATTTACTCAGGCATCACAATTCAAATCACATGTACGGGATTATAGATCGCATGTCATAGCCTAATCTGCTAGTACCAAACATATCACTAGGCACCTCAGAGAAACTCAATTTCTTCCTAACCTACTCCTAAAAAAAATAAAGTACCCGATTCGAGCTACACCCTTGGAAAGTATCGATGCCTAAATAAAAACGAAGGGATACTACCTAACTATCCTAAAATGGAAAAAATCTTTTTGGTGATTTTAATAGGACTATATCCCTCAAGCAAATTGTCCAATAGATCCATCGTTGGGAAAAGTCCGAGCATTTTCTATTTTTTTTTCTTTTTGTATTATTTGTTTTCTTTATTTCTAAAACAAACTAGACTAAATAAAAACTCATAAAAAGAAACAAATTTATACAATGTACATCACAATAAGTAGTTCTCCCACCCCACACTTAGCCTATGCATAGTCTCCGATGCATGTGAAAATGTAAAGCAGAGTAGGGTGAAAAGAAAACTCCCTGCTAGTTGAGTCCTCCTCCTCCAAATTCCCTCCATCCGTAGCTCGGGGCTCATCATCATCATCAGGTCCCAGGGGCACCAAAACCATGGGGACCTGACATTATCACCAATCTCATCATCCGTGTCGGAGCCTTTATAAGTATTCTCTTCCTCTGACGTGTGAACGGGGCTGCCAGGTGCAATCCCCAACATCTCATTGGAAGAACTAGACAAATCATTGCATAAATGCATACGCTCCTCGTCTGATACACCTATCCTGCTCATGAGTACATTTTAGGAGTTATAAAATACCTGTTGAAGTTTTCGCCTCTTTCATTCTGTGCTACCTAAGTGAGCTTAGACGTAGTATCCAACAAAGATGTGATTTCCAAGAGCCCCTTAGGAGCCTCCACCACCTCGTCATACCCAGGGTATTCCGGCACTTCCCAGGAGAGCATATGCTACGTGAGCAAGTTGCCAAAGAAAAACCTCTTAATCTGCCGTCAAAATTGTGTGCGGGGAATCTCCCCCAGCATGATCTCACCCACATTAATGGGTCTCCCATTCATCAAAAAGAATATCACACGCACTCGAGCTCGAGTTCATTCGCTATTGTGTTCAATTGGCATGAGTCGGGCCTGCACGAAATTCTGCCACATTTTGGCGGTCTTGTTGAAATCAGAGTGAACCAACTCAAGATGGGCATCGCCTTTAGTTCTGGTTCACTTGGCCTTTGAATCAATGCCACAAAGAGTGTGACGTATCGACGTGTAGCTTGGGCTTTTTACAAATTTTTATAGCCTCCGCGGGTTAGAGTTCTCAACCCCTAAAAATTCACATAAAGACCGCCTATTCAGTGGCACGTCCTTTCCACGGACATGTGACCTGAACAAGTTCACATTCCTATTAGCATACAGTTCTCGTACCATGCTCAAATTTTCATGGCACGGGCATTCTAAGAATTTATCCATGTTTAGTTCTCGCAACCGGCCCAGCACGCCCGGGAAGTTCTTTTCTAAAGATTTCACATTAATGCCCATCTCGGAGATGTAACACCCATATGGCACCAAGTCCCTATGCCATGCAATGGAAGCATCACTAACTAGTTTCAAACGAGGCCTCGGTTGCAATGGTGCCTGCTGCGATCCAGCGACAACTTGTTTCCCTTTAGCTTGCCTAGATGATCCTTTCCCTTGCTTGCGCTTTTTAGGCGCGTGAGCAGTGGTTGAGGACTTCCCTACTCCCTTGACCTTGCTTGCACCATCCCGAGCCATAGCAACCTGGATGATTGAGGATAAAAGCAAGCAAGAAGAACTTGAAAAACTTGAGAGAAAAAGGAGGTAGGTCGCAGTAGAGAGAGGGATAGCGTGGGAGAGAGAGAGAGAGAGAGAGAGAGAGAGAGAGAGAGAGAGAGAGAGGG